>CAKAOH010002566.1:0-68005 GCA_916701665.1 Sebastiscus tertius | reverse complement strand
AATGTATATCTCTTTGAAATGACCGGTTTACCGATTCAAGATAATATGAAGTGATGCAGAAATGACTGTAAAAATGGTCAGGACTGCTCATTTGCGTTCACTCTTCTCCCGATTTATAAATAAGGCTTATTATGAATTGGGTCACAATGGTTTGTCAATTTGAAAAAGTCGGCCCCAGAAAAAAAAAGTTTGGTTAACACTGCACTACAGCACCAATTTCTATCAATCCACAGCTGAAAATAGTCCCAAATGCACCATTTACTCCTGTTTAAGTAACATTAGCTTAAAAACAACAGTGCCCAGCTGTTTTAGGAAATGATTCCACCTTCTTTAAAAATGAAAGTATATATGTATATGACCCAATTATAAAGATCTACATCTAAAGTAGGAATTAACTGGGTTTGAGAGCCATAGACAGAGTGGGTACGTTGGAAAGTATTGAGAGATGAGCTAACGCATTGTTGGTTTTGGTCTTTTCATGGAAGTTGTTGACAATAATAAAAATATATAGTATTGCCCGCCTTACCATTTAATATATTCAACTAACTGATGCACTAAAACTCAGCCTGCAGCTGAAAGCAATTCCTTTCTTTACACTATTCAGTCCTCTGATTCTCAATTAGAGGCTTGCATGTCTCTGGAGACTAAACCACCAGTGTTGACCGTCTTGTGTCCGTTATTAGCGTGAAGCATAAAATCAACGGGAATTTTCTGTTTGTGTACAATTCCTACTCACAATAAGGGATTAGCCATTTCAATAGCCCTCCTTGTCCTCCCTATATTTAGGCCTATTTACCTCAAAGTGATTGCAACTGTGATTGGTGGGCATGCAGGTAAAACCTCCTCTTAACTTAAATGAATAAACACAATGGAAGGAAAAACCTGTTTCCTTACGTTTACTTAAATTAAGTTACAATTGAATTCCCATCTCCAGACCGAGCGCAAGGCGTTAAAACAAATTAATGTCCTCCATTTGTTTGGAGAAATTATACAAGAGGGCCCCAGTGGCCTGTAACCTTCAGATAATATGGTTAATTGTAAATTAATGTGATTTGGGTCTTGTTAAATTCCCGGTAATGGATCGTGGTGCAACGGAAAAAGAATATGACCTAATACAAAGTACTCACAAGCAATAAAATCAAACTCGCTCTTTGTTTTTAACAATATTAAAGGGCATTCAAGGTTCTGCTATGAAAGACAGGTCTTACATGAAGAGTGAACTCTTGCAAAAATAAGTATTTCAGATAATCTGAAAGAACTTTGATGAATGACAACATGACAGGACCCACATTTATTATCCTGCTTCCTACATTTAATTATCATAATTTCATCATGGGTTTGAAATGCACTGTATTTCCATCTACTGTTGCTTTCAATTCTTCTTCCTGCAAGAAGCTTGTTTGTTGGATTTTGCTGCCATCAAGTGGAAACTGCAGGAACCAACAACTCAAAGCTCTGAACCAGGTGGAAGAAACCGGCTGATTAATGGGTCAAAACTGCTCCAGAAGAGAGCAGTTTAAATACTGTCAATACAACTAAATGTGAAGCAATTGCTTCCACTATTGCTTTTGTTATTAGTGCATTACAATATTGGCCATGTTGTGTCACATTATACTATCTAACTATAAAGCAAGGAATCTGTATGTCTTTCTGTATGTCCTTCGCATATCTCGAGAACCGCTCGTCCGATCTACTTCACAGTTGGCAGGTGTTTTGCCGGGGACCCAAGGAAGTGCAGTGTCAAATGTGGTGCAATTTGGCAAGATGGTGACACTATAACAATGAACTTAATGTTTTGGACTGTAACTTTTAACAATAAGTCTCAGACATATATATTTTTTTTTCCTGGATTTTGTGGGTCCAGGCAAATCTATCCATAAAACACACGCACATTTGCCGAGATTGATTTTCCGCTATTTTGAATTGTGTCCAAATCTGATTTTTTTTGTCACTTTCTCTCCACATTATGAGCAATTGTCGCAAAACATCTCTGAACCAAACCGGAAATAGTTACTTTTTCAGATTGTTGATGTTCTATATACTTTTGCTATAGCTGGCATTCACAGTTTGCTCAAATGCTGTGAGCAGAGCTTATATTACAAAAAATGCCATATCTCCTGGACACTTTGTGCTATTGTGACTACATTTGGTGGACATGTGTAGATGTAATGTATGAGTGTCCATGACCAATTTTAGTGCCATTGGCCAATATATGGCGCTGTAGCAGCTAACTATAAATGAAGGAACCTCTGTCAGTGTATATATGACTGCCCTTCGCATATCTAGAACCATCCAATCACCTTCACACAAATGGTTATGAATATCCCCAGTTGAGCTATGAGGCTTGGGCTGGTTATTGTATATACTTATTTAGCATTGTCTATCTAATCATTTATAGAAAAAATACATAAATCTGTCTTTCTATTTTTGGATACAGTATATTTACATATATACAGCCTGCAGCTTTAGCATAAGGATGTGTCGTCTCATATTGTCAATTTATTGGCTGACAAAGGTCAATGACATAAACGTTCTACAGACCGAAACTGCCTACATTATGGTGGTGAAGGAGGTGTTAAAGCGAACCAGGACTGCACCCTCGGGGGGCACTAAGTATCTGTGTCTGCTCTGCAGATGTCAGTATGCGCTGCCATGACCCACTGTGAGCCACATCACCGCCTGTACACGGCTGAGCCCCCTTTTTTCTGCACCTGCGGAGCTTCTCGGTGCAGGATGCTGGTCATTAATCCAGTTCTAAGTGAGCCCTCTTAATACCGGTCACCGTGGCCTGTGGGAGCGGAGTGATTAATTTCACAGAACAAATCTGCTGCACTTGAGTGCCACGCCATGACGGGAAAACCCAAAACAAGCTCGCAGCCCAAAAGCCAACTGATGCAGCTCCTCTTTTCAATTTAAATGCTAATTTAGAAAACTGAAAAACCAGTACAGTATAATGACACAGTGACTTTGAAAAGAGCTGAGATTACATGTTACTGATAACAGAGAGGGGAAAAGAAACCCAGAGGGAAGTGGGAGCTGTATAAGTGACCCATCCTCATTTCCTCATATAAAGTGGCCTTTGTACATTTGCATATCATAAATATGAATATCTGATGTCTTTTACACGGCAGGTGGCTTCATAAAATCAATGACATTTTCCAACTGTTGGGAGAAGAAATCTATTTCATTTCAAGATAATTTTCCAGTGGGAGACATCCTTTTTTAAAATGCAAGGTAAGCCTTGAATCAGAAACACGTTGGAAAGTGCTGCAGTCTAGAACAACTCCTCAGAGCAATTCATAAAGGACAATTAGCTTCTGAATATCATGTACCCTATATAAACGACCACTGGGCATTTACCAGAATCCTTAGAGGATTGGCTTGCAGTTCATCCTGTGATATGGATCAATACACTTGCACTTGAGGTGAGATGAGAGTGCTAAGGAACCATGTGCATACCAAATGTTCCCTCAAATCTCTGTCACATTGTGACATCCGCCCGGCGCTTCTGAACAAGATGAGTAGTTCTGCGTAAAATGCTGCATGTGACAGATGGGTTGGAAAATTTTAATGAGAACAATTTGAAGAGATTTGGACATATGGATCATTTCACAGTGATTATGTGTCTTTGACTAAGAGACTGTCTATGAATACAATTTATACAGTAAAAACTGCATCAGTCAAAGATTTTGTCTGAAAGAAATTAAACTTGTTTACAATATGGTGTCGGCTGGAGCTACAGAGAAAGCGGACTTGAGTTTCAATAAATTCTTTTTGCTGTCATTATATTCAGCTAGGCCATCTAAATCTCAGAGATTGCTTATGCTTGGCTATGAGCAAGCGATCGTGTTGATTGGTGGCATTGGCTACCCCTAAAAATGACAGCTGCTATCCCTGTGGTCGGCCAAAGTCTCCACTCAGTTCTGTAAACACCAGAAGGCCTGGAGGAAGACGGGGCCAGCAACAGGAACCGCACTGGACATCTCCAACACCCCTTGTGTTAATGTCACGAGGAATTAGCTCAAGAAAGCAAACCTCAGCATATCTCAACTTTGTTTATGTTACTTGTCAGTTCAGCTCAATAACCAACGGTGCTTTTACTCTGGGAAACAGGCTTTGTTGGACAAATTTCATCTGCGTTTTGTTTTCTTTACTCTCCCAGTTGGTAGCCTGAGTCATAGTTAATGTTTTGTTGTTTCCATTCGCACAGCTCTACCTCTGAGTGTACCTATCTCACTCCTACACAAACTCTACTCATAACAGCTCCCGGCAAACGCAAACAGGCAAGACATTTCAAATGATATTGACAGAAAGCACGACAAGGCCAAACACATCAGCGAGCAGCACCATAATGGCGCTGGCGCGTCTCTTATCCTTCGGACATTTGGAGCGCTGTGGGAACACTCGAGTTTTCAAAATGAGTTGGAGGGCAGAGTTTATGGGTGCTTATTGGACCACCATCTCTTGTCATGTAGATGAGTGCGCCTATGAAAATTAATGGAAGGTATTAGAGTGGGTAGTGGAGTAGCACTGAGGTCTCTCAGACGGTGCATGTTTAATTCTTTTGTCCTCATCTAAAGAGCACTACATAATGTGAATCAGTATGTTACGTGATTTCACAAAATATAATTTATAGAAATTTAAATAAAAAAAACTTTTGAGCTGGATTTCCGCAATAAACTTGTTTTATTTTGACCTTCTTTGAGGATAGGAGGAGGAGTAGTAGGAGGAGTGTTATAATTTCTGAAATGCAACAACTAATATGGCTCTACTAACAATTATTTTCATTATCAATACATTTTTGGATACATTCTTTAATTAATAGATTGATTGATCGAAGAATCAAACTCAAATTGCAGCTCAAAACTCAAAGATATTCACCTTACAATGATACAAAAAAAAGAGAAAAACAGCAATTGTACATATTTGAGAAACTGGAACCAGCAAATGCTTGGCTTTAATTTTTGATAATTGAATAAATTATCTGTCGATTAATCCACATCTAATTGTTTAGTGTAGAAAATGTTTGAAAATTGTGATGTATAATTGTGTAAAATAACTTAGATTTCCGACAACCAAAATTGACATATTCAGATTAAGGCTGCAAATAAATAATGACTATTTTCATTGCCGAATAATCTGTTGATTATTTTCTCGATTAATCGGTTAGTTGTTTGGTCTATAAAATATCAGAAAATGGTTAAAAATCTCAATAAGTGTTTCTCAAAGACCAAGATTATGTCCTCAATTCTTGTTTTGTCCACAACTCAAAGATATCCAGTTTACTCTCGTAAAGGAGTCATGACTTTTTGTTCTTAAAAAAAACACTCAAACCGATTAATCGATCATCAAAATAGTTGGCGATTAACTTAATAGTTGAAAACTAATCAATGGAGTAATCGTTGCAGCTCTACAGCTAACTAATCTATTATTTAATCATTTAATCAACTAACTGAGCCTTCACTTAGCCCCTCCCATAAACAGTGATTGCCCAATCAAAGCTAAGCAACCGTAACTAGGAACGGCAGGCCTGTTAAGCGTTGGATTTCTTAATATGCTGAAGTGGTGTGAATGGGATAGCCTTTCCAAAGGAAAAACACGTGCAAAAGTGTAAAAAATGTAATAAATTGTGTATTTATCTGCTAATATATGTTAAATGCTAGCATGCCATTTTATGGGACTACAGGCTGTGTACAAAAAAAGCTATTTACACAATGAGATAGCGTTACCTTCACCAAAGTCATTGTTCAGTCCTCATCCTAATTGCTTTTTCTCTTATAATGTTAAAAGTGAAACCTAACGCTTGAAAATATGAACAATAAAGTGTAAATCTCTCGCAAGCCGGTTTATGTTAGAATGAAAATCAGTCAGATTTTTTTGCAAGATTCTTGTTAAAAGTCAGCCGGAGACAGCATTTTCGAACAACTCTTGAGTATAAGTTAGCTTATTACCTAGCTAATTACTGCTGATAAAATCTGTTAGCAACAGTTGTCATTTCAGCTGCTGTCATCTAACGACACCAGCTAGAAAAGCCTGCTTTTGTCTTCCTCTGTCTGAAAGATTATTCTTCAAAAATGACTAGGAATTTTGATGGTTGAATCTGTCACTCTTGTCACTGTAAACTGCAGTCTGTGAGAACAGAAAGCTTGACAGGCGTAGCTACAGTACATTTGTTTTGTTTTTTTGTGTTAGTCACCAACCAACTGCTGTGTTGTCCTCTATCCAAAAAATGTTCCTTTATCTGCTTGACAGATCGCTGAAAACAATACATAGGTCCTTCTCCAATTAAGCATGGTAACGTGGTACAGTACATGTGTATACTGTAAGACTGTGTGTGCATCTGGATCCCATGTTCTCCTTTCTAGGTCCCTGTGAAAAGTGCTTACTGTACAGTGCACACAAAGTGCCCGCACTTTGATCTATTGCTTGAGAGAGTTACAAAGAGCCCCTCATTTATTTTGCTTTCAAGCTCTCTCCCAATACCCCAGTGAGATACGACTTACTGTACTTTAAGTGTCATCCATTGTGTCTGTCTCCAACAGTTACTGTCCGCCGGCCACCCACTAAATATTTCATTGTTCTTTAATAAAGACCGGACTTCCTCGTCTTTTGTTACAGTGACAAGCTGTGACGGTGATGCTGATCAGCACATTACTGCAGGGAGACAGAGATGTAACATAAGCTTGTGCGTCCGCGTTGGCAGAGAATCAATGTGGCGTGCTGTGTGTGTGTGTGTGTGTGTGTGTGTGTATTCGTGCTGCCATTGTAAAATCAATGTTAGGGGGAAAAGCAAATGGAAAAAGTCGAGCAAGTTTGTGGAGGTCAGACTGAAATGTTTATCAAAACGGGACCGATTTCAGGTCAATTTCATGGACTGCTGGTGTGGAAGCATGAATTCAGATGGGATTATAGAGAAAACAGCAGAGTAATGGTGAACTTTCTGGACGTCTAAGTCCAAAACACACACATACAGACTGGTGCAGGACAATATCAAACACTGAACAATTTATCTGTGCGAGTATTTTAACAATAATTCCACAGGCTGAAGCTCAACATAAAGAAAGACCAAAATCATTTTCATGCAGACAGGCAATTATCTTTCTTCTTCTGCAATTAGTTTAGCTGCAAACGCGTGAAAAATGTCTCCTCACGTCCCCATCAAGCCTACCTGTTGTCTTGCGTCTTTGTTTCGGCTGAAGAGAGAAGATGACCATTAAAGCTCCCATGATGCCCTCCAGACTTTTCTCGCTAAGTGATCTGGAAGTCCTGCTAGATTTCACACACTTCTACTCCCACACTAGGTCTGGCTTGAGAGTGGAAAAACAAAAACAAAGAGATGCTGGGAAGCCTCACGTGCAAAAAAATGAAGCCTCCGATGCAAACTTCCCTTTATATTCTTCCCCGGCTAGGTGGGCAGCACCAAGAGGAATAGGAGTGGGAGTAAAAAACTGTTTTGAATTTTGACGCGCACGCTCCGCAGCCCCCTCCCTTCCACTATTTTCCCGCTCTGAAGTGAGACCTTGCTATCTGATCTCTTGCTCCGCAGAAGCTACTTTGTACCAGTTGAGCGTGCTCGATAAGGTTGAGCCAGTGAGAAGCTGCATGGGAGAGTGGTACTGCCGCCCTTTTCGGCAGATCTCTCCTCACAGAGGAAGGGAGAGATGGGAGGAAGGCGAGAGAGCACATGCTGTGGGTAACCATTATTCCTTACTAGCTGCCTTTTAACTACATCTCCCGCTGGGGACGGCAGGAGAAAACCATGCTGTGTCCACGACTGAGTCAAGGCTGAGAGCTCACGATGCCAGTGGCTGGTCATTATATATTTCAATTATGCACAAGCAATCATGTGTGAGCACCGTCCGTCTCTTCTACCTACTAATGCGAGCCACTTTGTAAACAGATTCATGAAAGAGGGATATTTTAGTTTAACTCAGTAATAATTTAATCCCTCTGATATATAATGCAAAGGCTGGCAGTCATATTTGTAGCCAAAAGAAAATAAACAATAAACAGAAAAGAGGAATGCTAGTTTGACCCTCACACCCTCTGGATAAATCCATCATACATTGTATTTAAAGTGAGAATATGTACTTGCAATACTGATTCAGTCTTCACAAGAAAGATGAGAAAACCTCCTGCTTTCATGTGAAAGTTATTTCCCATCCCATCATATAACCTATGAAAAAAAAGTGATTGCCTCTTCAGAGTTGATCCTGCGACTGCTTATTTGGCAGATTCAGACCGACTTCGGGGGGAAGATCCTCAGGATTATGGTGAAGGTCTGAAGGTCAGAATCATGTTCAGGCCCACATCATTTCCCTTTCCGTCCTTTTCGCTCCGAGCGGGGGAAAAAAATATCACAGAGATTCTTGCCCGACGTGACATCGAAGGAGAAAAAATAGAATAAAAAGTACTTCCGCCAACTGTGCCGCCCACGCGCAATTCATTTCATGAACTGTGTGACGGCAGTCCAATTCAGAAACGGAACAGCTAACCACTGCAATAAAGTGTCAATTTTACACCCACTCCGTTGACCTGCTGCCTGACGGCCGCGTGTACTTTGTTGCTCTGAGGCCTCCTACGTATGTCAGAGAGAAGGTAAGGGTACATAATGTAGGGCAGACTCTGTCAACTGTACACAAACTGTGTACACAAACACACACAAACATGTTGGTTGTTCTGAAAGTATCAAACTTAAACTCTTAATATTTCTGACTTTGGTGACTCTAAGAGGTAGAGTCAACAAACAAGACTAAGAATCTAGAGCCATGCTAGCGGCTCTGTAAAGGCACAGCAGCGCTTTGAGCTGAATGATAACGTCAGCATGCTAACATTGATGTCAGCAGGTTCTGAACCAGTTGTCAACCTCCGGGTCTGAAAAGTGAAGCCAGTGTTGAAGTGCCTTAAACTTGCATTCTTTCTAATAGCCAGCAGGGGGCGACTCCTCTGGTTGCAAAAAGAAGTCTGATTGTATAGAAGTCTATGAGAAAATGAGCCTACTTCTCACTTGATTTATTACCTCAGTAAACATTGTAAACATGAGTTTATGATCTCAATCTCTAGTTTCAAGTCTTCTTCAATACAGCATGATGTTCATTGAGTAAATTATGGTCCCATTTAGAGTCAAATAGACCATAACGCAGAGGAAGATTTAGGGCGTGGCTACCTTCTGATTGACAGGTCGCTACCACGGAGTTGTCCGGTCCGGGTGTTGTTCGAGTTTTCATCTTAGAATTTGAACCCTTTCACAGTGTGTTTTTCAGTTCATGAAAGTTAATTATATCCTTTTTGGTCGCCTAAAAATGTCTTATACAGCGTTCGGTTGTACTTGGCGCCAACCTCTCGTGTCACTTCTGGTTGCAAAAAAACAAGATGGTGAAGGCCAAAATGCCGAACTCGAGACCTCAAAACCATAGTCCACAAACCAATCGGTGACGTCGTGGTGACAATGTCCACTTTTTACAGTCTATGTTCTGAATGTGCAAAGCACCAGCAGAACAACAGATCATATACTGTACGTCTTCATCCCATCTAGTCGTGTACATGTGTATGAAAGTGAATCTCAGTTAGAGGTTAAATTAAATTGTACCCGAACAAAAGTGGCAATGTGAGAAGGTGACAAACACATAGCCACTTTGCATGAACTTTTAAGCCGTAGCCCCAGTTTGAAGATCGGTCCAAATCAGCTGAGCATGGCTTTTCAAAGGGTAGCCTAATTATGTTGGCGCAGTAATGACTTTTCATTAAATTAGGCACTCCAGAGAATAGAATGGAATAATCAAATGTCTCAGGGGTAACCATCTCCTCGCATACTGACGCTTCCACACCACTTCAGGAAAACAATCTGATTAACTATACGGGTTTTGAGAAACAAATTGAAATGTCAGTGTTTTATAATTGGAAGAAAGTTGAACTGAAGTGCACAGAGACCACCGATGTCATCAAATAGCAATAACAATTAGGCCCGGTCCTTTCAAGGACTAATATTCAACACAACACGTAAACAGCTGCTTGAAAATGTAAATGTTTTACATCTCAAGCATGTACTGTTGGTGCTCTGCTGCCCACAGATCACCTACATACTTGAGATGTCTATCCATTATCCTAAGTGGTGGGTTTCAAGGGTTTTTTTTTCCCCCACCGCCTCAAAACAACCTTTCTTCCTCCTCTTTTTTGATGTGATGCCATATACAGCACTTCATTAAAAGAAACGCTGTTAGTCTGTAGGTGTACGTGACTCAGACACAGACGGTCTTTTGAACTAACGGTGCACAAATGGAAATGTAGTTGAGCCATCGCCACAGGGAGCTTGTGAACAGCAGTTGATGCATCGGGAGGGTGATGATTCAGACAAGTTCAGCTGCACAGAGGTGGCTATGGTTGAAGACCAAAACAAGTGGCTTGTGTAAGACATTAGTGATTCTTATACTATTTGAAACAAAGCCTTAGCCCACTCTCTTACAAGCTAAGTTACTGGAGTAACCAAATCCACTTTGAGCACCTGAGAAGCACTGCAAGATCTATTGTACTCAAGCCAAAATACAACTAATCACAACAGCAAATTGCATCAACAGCATTACCTATTCTCTAGATGTTTCTATCAGATCTCTGATCTAAATGAGTTTAATTCTAGTAGCAATGAACACAGGAGGTTAGTAAATGGACAAACATGTGCACGTAGATGTTCTTTAAAGTCAACTAAAGCTCTATATTTACATTAAAAACTAGTCTAAGCCAGTTACATGAGTGATCTGTTACTGTATTGTAAATGTAAAACCACTGGTGGCATGTGACACATGCCTAATTCGACAACGTATCCTCATACGACGGTTTGTATGATATCTTACGAAAAGTTATTCCTTATATTTTGTGCGTTCTCCTTCGAATGTCCAGCAACACGTTTCAATTTCCACTTGTTACAGCAGTCTTTTCAAAATAAACTTCAGAAATCCCAGGAAACAACTTGGTTAGGTTTAGGCAACAAAACTACTTAGTTAGGTTTAGGAAAAGATCAGGGTTTGAGTTCAAATAACTACAGAAGTGGCGTAAGTATGTGAGTTTCGTGATAAATAAATCACCGTTGACTTCTGGTCTGACAAGGGACACTGGTTTGGACCCACCCATCCAGCCTAACCTCCTACTTACACAAACTTTGGTGCTCTTTACATTTCCGGGTTCACAATTACATGGATTAAATGTGAATTTAATGAGATATATACAAATGACACTGCATTACTTTTTGTAGGTATAGCTTTGAACGGTGTATGGGAACAACCTGAATTCAAACATTCTCATCTAATCCCAAATATATAATCAGAATCACAAGCAAAACTAGCAATGTGAATGGCCATTTTTCACTGTTTTGACATATTTTTGAATAAATGAAGAAAATAGTGAACAGATTAATTAATACCTATTGGAAATAATCATTAGTTGCAGCCTTAAACAGAATTACATTTTGCACTTTGCCATGACTACATTTACTATTTGCATTGTCTGCATCTGAGTACACAGTGTATCTGTGAACAGATGTGTGGCCCAACCACTAAATTCAGTATAATTAAGGAAGCTGAAATGAGTATACACATGTGCCTTGTATATTGTCTGTCATATCTGGCCAAATCTGAAAATAATGTGCATATTATTATTGACAGTACAAAGCATGAATATGTATTAGTTTCTGCAATGGCCCAGTTTCTCCCCAGGGATGATTGGTTTCATCTCCAGAGGAACAGTATCTATATTGTCCACTAAGTGGCAGCAAAACAACGTGTATCTCAAGTGTGTATCTGTCAGCTTTTGCATTTTAAAAGAACGTTTTCTCCACTAAATGCTGACTTTCATGTATACATGACAGACAGTCAAACAATCATCATACTATTGTACAGCTATATCTAATCAGTTGATGTTGACAATAAATAGATACATAGATCAATGAATATTTATTCATATACAATCCAAAGGTGATGCTTCAATCATGGGAGCTTCAAGCTTGTTTCCCTGCACTACACCATAAGTTACTGTGTCCCAGTGGTCTGTCAGTGCTCCTAGAGTGACACATGCAGGCAAGAGAGCTGACACCTGATCAATGAAACTAATGTAGGAGTAGTTCTTTTACGACAGGAGCCGCTCCTCTCAATTGATAAATTAAGTGCCAGAACTGGCACAGCAGGTTTGATTCATTTGTGTCACATTATCCTCCTGCAGCAAGCAGACAGCGACGACCAGCTTGTGGCTGCCTACAGGCAAAAATACAGACTTGTAAACCAGACAAATGATCAAATCAGAGCTGACTTTTGCTGGTTATTGATGTCAAAGTGATGAAAGACAAAAATGATGCGAGTGAGAAGCTTCTAGTTGTGGGTATTAAAGTGTACATGCCTCTCTCTGCACATACTCGGTAATTGGGACCGATGATTATCTGCACCAGTGGCTCTGGAGGGCAGCAGGTGAAAGAGTGCTTCTACACCTGTGACCTAATCAACATCTACAGCCTTAAACTTTATTTTAATCATCACTTACATGAAACTTGACCTCTGCATTTAACTCATCCTAAGCATTTAGGAGCAGTGGGCTGCTGTGAAGCACCCAGCGAGCAACTTGGGGTTCAGTGTCTCGCTCAAGGACACTTCGACATGCGGACAGGAGGAGTTGGAGATCGAACCGACAACCTTGTGATTAAAGGACGACCCGCTCTACTAAGGTTGGGCGATATGACAGTACTGTATATGCACCGTGCAACGGTAGAGATTTGGCTATACCATTTACACCCTGATAGCTATTCTCATGTTGTCTTGTGATTATCGTGTGATCTCGCAAATCTAGGTGCCTCGCAAGGTAACGTGATTTGGACATCCCTACCAACCCAAGATGAGGAAGACCTCTGGTTACATGTTAACCAGACATTTGCACACTGTAGTTTATTTTGACAGTGTTTTGTCAGCTTTTTGAAATGAAAGATGAGCAAATCCTGCAGGAAAAGTCAAGTCTTTTTTTTCTTTTGGTATACTCTAAAATACAAATATGTGTGATTTTTATATTCCACTGACTGAAGTCCGGTTGGTATTTATTTGCACCTGTTAACCTTAAAATATGTAACGTTTGAAATTATTGTTCTCAGGAACCTTAAAGCTTCTATTTTGAAAGAATTTTAGTTTTACTGTTTTGAGTGTTTTGTTTTTAACTCAAGTTGTTTTTGTTTGTATGGAAGTTCCAAATAAAAGAAGAAAATAATTAAATATGATGAAGTATGGTATGGTTATTATAAAACATTTCTTATTTGAATTTAAAGAACAATTACTGTTACTGTGATATCAAATATCAATATATAATACCGTAATAGAAGATTTTGGCCATAATGACCACCCCTATATGCTCTATCCCCCGAGCCACAGCCTCCCCGCTGTAATGTTGTACAACACAATGATCCAAACAAGGTACAGCAGTGAGGTTTTAATGTGTTAAACATCCATCACCAAACACACACACACACCAAGAAAATGGAGTTATGATATAGATAGGCATCTCAACTCTTAAAAACAGGCCACCTCTTTCAACTCAATACAGTTTGTGGCACTCATTCTATCATTTAATTTTATCATTTACAGTTCAACCCTATAAAACAGGATGCAAAAAAGGATCTACTAGTACTATTTTTTAGATCTGGTTTGCAAAATACCTCCTTTCATTTCATTATTGAACATCACTATGTATCATTTTGAAGCCTTGCATGCAAGAAAGAAGTATATTCCCTATGTGTGTTTTTTGCATTGTAATTGCAGCAATTAGTGAGTAAGGAATAAAAAAAATGCACGGTCATGTTTTGGACAGTAGAGGGTGCAATTGATTTATCTTCACAAACCAAAGTATTACCAGAACAGCATTCAACTACATCTCCAAATACATATCAGGGAGAATTTTCAGCTGTCGACTTAACAACAATCACACTCCTTAAAAGCATGCATGCTATGATTCCATTTTGTCAATCTAAACAGTATTCAGATCAAAACCGCTCTTTGCGACGTAGATTTTATAACAGAGATTAGGGGCCCTTGAGAAAAAGACCAATGTAAATAACAGAGAGCAGACGTGCTTTTTTTTTTTTCCATGACGTACACGGCCTGCCAAGAGCACACTGCGAGGTGTCAGAACTCTTTCTAAGAACTATTTCTAAAACAAACTGTAAATCTTTCATTTCCCCCGCTGTGTATTAGAAATTTTCTGTCAGCTTTGTGTTGGAAATCCAAATGCAAAAAAATGCGTCATACACACACACTATCCTGTCTGTTTGATGGCTGCTGAGAGTTGACGACAACTCCAGGTAGCAGTCACTGCAACCTGTTCTTGAGTATCTCGAAGAACTGCAAGCAAAGCAGCACTGTTTAAAGAGGAAAGGAACTGGAAAGAGTGAAAGAGAATGGTTCATATTAAGCCTTTTCAGTGGCAAGTCATCAACGTGAGACAAAATGTGAAGACTGTTGATGAGTAGCGCTTTTTTCCCTGCGTAGGGAGAAAGATAATGAAAACAGCAATAAGAAATGGTATTGTCTGCTACGGCATATTGTAAAAAACAGAAAAATGGCTTTGCAGTTATCCTCCATTATGCTATAAACACTTTTTTTTAAAATGCTAATAACGGATGTGCAGAAAAAGCAGTCACTGATCTTAGCACAGCCTTAAAAAAGACTGACATAAAAGCAGTCGTTAAGACTCACTTGTCTGTCCAACACAAGAGTATTTAAGCAGCAGTTGGCAAGCGAAGGCCCAACATCCAGATGCTCATTTCGGAAAGAAGCTGTTTCTAATTAGGGATCAATTAAGAATGGTCTTCAGAGGACATAAGACACACAGTGGGCGCAGAGGTTGTCATGAGGCATATTTTCAAAGCCCCACTGCAGCAGTAGGGGGAAGATGAGTGGGAGAGATTGCAAATGCAAGCTTTTCTCTGTGCAGTATAGTCATATATGAAGGATGGTTGGGCCGCAAACCAATCTATAGTAATAATAACGCAGCGATAAAAATGTCTTATTTATTCACACTCAGCACTTTATTTCGCTGCGCAGTCACCAAAGCGTCTGCCGTCACCAATACCTACCACGCCTCCATCCGCAAAGCAACTCTGCTATCATCCTGAGGCTGGGTTAAACATACTATGTTGCTGCAGTGACAACGGGCGCTACTACCTGCCCAGATGGTCTGAACCAGCGGGCATCGGCCCTCATGTTGTGCGCCGAATCCAACCGCCATCAATCATACTAATCACAAATATGGTGCAGTGAAAAGGCTATTTCCTTTCAAATGGTGGCACAAAAACAAAAACCTAATTTCCACAACTGGGCCAGGGAGCCACTTTTTTATATCTATTGAACCCCAGTGAATGCGCTATTTGTTTGGCACTATATCTCGGCTAATAACATATCTGTTGCTCACAATGTCCGATGAGGTAGCACAGTTCTTTGAGGAACATCTAGAATAAATAATGAAGCCTTGGCAAGTATCGGTTTTTGCAGGGCTTTTGATGTGCGCCATTAGTTTACAGGACACAAATAACTCCTCTCTTGTCTATGTGCTTACACAAATACACCTTTTTCTTCCCCCCTTTTCTTTGAACGATTGCTGTCTGTACACAGGAATAGGTGTATGACTCAGCACTATGTTTAGTGACGCATCCAAAAGCACAGAACTTTCCTCAAGCCATAATAAAAGCTGAGGAGCTGGCCGGAATCGTAATCTAAATCAAGCTGTTCTGACGCACCGTGAGGCACATCCGGTAACTTCGCTATTGCAGAGAAACAGTTGATAACTTGTCTTTTACTGCAGTCTGACTGTAGATAAGAGACACCACGCAGATTTTTTTTAACTATCTCGCATCCTGCGGTGGTTATATTAGGGCTGTCCGGCGTGGACACCGGCCAAAGCGGTTACAGTCGAGTCTCGACGGCACCTGCTTGAGTCGATCTGTCATTAACGCAGCCCCACCTGCCGCCATTGTAGCACCCTGTGGGCTCGGCGTGTGTCACATTCTTTTATTACATCCTGACACGTAGCTGCTGTCTGCGCGGCACTGTTACACATCAGTGTGCACCGAGCTGTGCAGGACATCAAAAAAACTGACAAAAAAATATTGTACAATAGAGCTGCAAGACAGGAGATTTTCTATTCAATCGGGTGTGAAACATATTGAGGGAAAAACATATCAGAATCAAAATGACAAATCTGCACAGATGGTTGCACAATTCTAGTCTTGTTTTCCCTTACCCGAACCTCTTCATCACTTCCTAACACAGTGGATATTACAGCAGGATAATGAGCAGTGTTCACTCACTGAATCATAACTCCTCACACCCCGACTCATCTCCAAATAAAAGACGATGAAACTCATCTCGAGGTGCGAGGATGAACCCAATAAAAAACCTTGCGCGGTACAGTATGTGCCGCAGTTATCCGCGGGGGGGGGGGGGTACACAAATATTGCTAAATAAGCAATCCAGATGCGAGATGAAAACATAATGTAATGCCCCTTTGAATGAGAGCGCTCCCAAATCCCAACAGCAATAAGAATTACTCCTCGTTCCGGCGATATTGTGTACGGTACATTATCGTTCAACACACTATCAATACACACTACCGTATATTGTGCCTCGCTTGAGATAGCACGTGAGCAGTTTAAGTCCTCTGTATGAGGAAATTCTGCTCAGCTATATGCAGTTTAATCCGCTTGCTTTGTTTCAGTCACATTATGTGTTGTTGAGTTGAGAGGTTGGGGATTTATGCTGACAGTAAGGTCATGTAGGACAATGAGCACAGCAGGGGTCCCTGCACATAAAGAATCTGTAATGAGGCTGTTATGGTACTTATGCTCCACTGGACAACAAAAAAAGCAAGCAAAAACAATTCCCCATAAGATCTCATTTTTGGTCTGATTGATTGAAAGCATAGACTGGTATCTTGGCATAATGCAAAGTATGCAGCTAGTAGTTGTACTTGTACCATTCAGCTTGTAAAAGCAGTTTTATTATGCCCTTTGTGGCACGGCAGGAGTTTAATCACCCAAAGATCTAAGGTAGGCTAAGATCTCAGCTTGGTCTTGGAGACAAATTTATAACAGAAATACCTGCATTAAAAAGTAAAGGCATGGAGTTTGGAAAACATGGCCATTGGCTGCGTTTAGGGATGTCATGATAACAAAAAAGTGGAAGTCCATTCAATACTAATACAATTCCATGATTCTCGATACCAATTTGATCCCATGGCAAAATAAAGTAAAACAATAAATCCCATGTTCTTCAATATACATTCCTTTATTACCGGTTGCATACTGGTTTTCGTTAGGAAGTTAAACAGGTCATAACTCCCTCTCTATTATCTATTTTATATTGCTGTGAAAACGTATCATTCAAACAACTGGATTTATTCAAGTTTCTTGCCAAAAACTATCCTCATTTTTTGCTGAATAGAGCCTGAACGTATCATAATATGTCATAATCAAAAGCAACCTCCCTCGTTGAAGTCGGCAGGATGACAGCTAGTTAACGTTAGCAGCACAGTCCTGCAAGGAGTTAATGTTAACTAGCTCTCGTCCTGCCGATTTCAACACGGATTTGTTGTTCACAATGCAGCATTATCAGGGAAAAAACAAATACCATCACGTTTTCAGAATTTTAGCAGTGACTTGGTACTGAAGTATCGGTTCTTGTGACATCCCTGGTTACATTATGGGAAATGTAGGATCTGGCGTTTTTGGAGCTCGTCCATTCTCAGGACAAAGAGTCACAATATCTCGAACCTCTGCTGCTTTAACTCCGACCATTCTTTTTTTTGTTCCAGTTCCACAACTTCACGGTGTGTTAGTGTGATACTAAATTGTTGGACTACCTACTTTAAAACATCACTTTGTAACTTTTCCTAAACAGCAGCCACTGATCGATGAGTGATAGGCTATTTTCCCTATGCTCTGACATGGCATACATTAGATGATTGACTAATAAAAGATAATCTACAGACAGATTGTAGTTGTACAGTAGATCTAGTTTCGTTCAGTAATGTATTTGTGAGTTAAGATACCACAAACAGAGTGCTAAAATGTCATACAATGTGCTGTATTTCTGTACTTACATCCCCTTATGAAACGTGTTTTACAGTCCACTCATGGCCAACTAAGGCCAACTTTTCTACGTGACAGTCTGGCATGAAAGAAATGTAAGTCAATGTAGTAATAAGCACCGCTTTTATGTCAAGTAGAAACTGCTTTACGAGCCGCCCCTGTGTGAGTGTTATGTCCTTGTGAGCACATTGATGTTTTTACTGTACCATTTAAAAAGACAAGTTCAAATAGCAGCTGAGAAATGGCTGTATCCTTGGACGGACAAAACCCTGGGCGGCCCTCGGTAGTGCCGGGGTCACGAACGGTACCATGAATGACACTTTTATCAACCGCCGCGGGCAATGATCTCATCTAAAATCTATTAGGCTGGCTCTGATGACAGCTCCTCACCAACAGTGACAAGTGAAACACTAACCGTGTCAGCGATGCTAACACTGCGGCGTCACTCAGGCCCCGCCCGACATGCATGAGCTCTCTATTAATAAACCAGAGTGTGGAGGGGGAAACCCTTTTTCCCCGGGTAAATGTCGAGAAAGCCTGAAACCAAGCGCTATCTGTGCCAGCGGCTAGGGTAACACTGAAGTATCAACTCCTCTCTTGTGTTCCCTCACATCAAGGCCAGATTACGTGTCAGTGCTGGGAAGCTGCAGCATGCGATTCATCGGGTTATGCCAGCATTTAGCTCACCATCAGGGGCTGGGAAAAAGAGATGGTGATGCTTTGAGGAAACAGTCGATTTACTTTGTTATCATCCGTCTTATCTGATATACTGTAGGAAGGCAAGCAGATGATTCAAATGTGAATAGCAGCAGTGGAAAATGAGATTAGTATTCC
The DNA here is from genome assembly GCA_916701665.1 of Sebastiscus tertius. Classification (NCBI taxonomy): domain Eukaryota; kingdom Metazoa; phylum Chordata; class Actinopteri; order Perciformes; family Sebastidae; genus Sebastiscus; species Sebastiscus tertius. The sequence goes on along the minus strand of CAKAOH010002566.1, from coordinate 49,068 downwards.
TTGAACAGATGTGTTTACCATCTAATTTAAAAGATGAACTCGAGCCAACAGCTTTTGGTCATTAATCCTTGTAGATTGAGAGGGGATACAAGATTTTGTTTTTGTTTCATGTTTCTCCAAATAACTAAAGTCTGCTTACATTAAAATTGCTTGCTCCTGCTTGTGGATTGTCTGTGGTTGCATCTTTGATCTGCAACTGGAAGCCAATCAATACACAACCTACAAGTCTTAAGTATCAACCAACCTCACGCAAAGTGTTCTCACACGGGCGTGCACTTTCATGCAAGGGTCTACAGTATATTTTGCATGCTGGAAGATGTTCTCTTCTTAATTTTCTAATACCTTTATGTTCCATTGTCATGGCACTAATGTGCCTATTCTGCAATGACGGAAACAAAGGCTGAACACCGCTGGCTACGGATTGTCTTCCGAGTGAACGCTACAGTACTGTACATATCCTGTCAGGCTAATTCAGTTGCAGACACTTTGCACCGACGGCGGGGAACAAACACTGTGATTAATGCTGTTGGTGTCTCTTCACATGCTGAGACAAAGGAGAGACAATTGCTTCTCTACCAAATACATTTTTAGATATCTCAGCACTGGTGGAGGTGGAGGTGGATGTGAAGAGGGCAGTAAATGGCAAAATGGCAGTTTCCATGTGGCTTAGACGAGTTGTTGTGCTCCTTTATCACAGGTTGTGTACTGTATAAGCAATGAGTCATGTTTATGGCTTAATATCTGAAATTTCTTTAATGCTAGTGCTAATACAGTAGCTGCTTTTTTATTAAAATAAAAACTATACTACTAAAATGATACAGATACTTTGAGAAATATAAAAATGTTTCCCCAGAAAACATTTTTTTTTTCCATTTAAAGGAAGACCCCAAAGTTTTCCCAGTTGTCACATTTAGGTCAGTACTGAAAAGGTGCTGAGATTCAATACACAGCCATAGTGATGCTCCCTTCATTTGAGTCATTTTCAGATGCCATAAGAGGCAAAATTGTCAAAAGTAAAAATTAGAATTACCGTCTTGGGGTTGTGTGCCTCCGCCAACCAGTCAAGTTGCAGTTTATATCCATTTCTGTCCAAAATGTCATCACTAGCATATGAGTTCTTGAGTTATGGTAGTTCATTCTTGAGTCCAAGTGGACGTTTAAACCATATTTGAAGAAATTCCCTCCAGGTGTTTCTGAGATATTGCATTCACGAGAAATCGACAAACAACTCGAAAACATAATGCCTCCTGCCACAGCTGTTGTTTATGCACAGAGGCATAAAAAAAACATAATTTTGTGAAACAGAAATATGCTTTTCCACTTTCACCCTGTATCTTGCATCAACCTAAAACTTAAAATCACCCCCAGGTTAAGAAACAAGGTTATACAAACTCAAACTGTATAGCCCCAAACACTGTTGGACCCCACAGAACTCCTTTTAAATTTCTGGTGGACATCCCAAAGATACCAGATGTGTTCGGCTGAATTAGGCTGAAAAAATGTGCATGAGACATCTTGAATATTCCCATTTGAATGGAATGGTGCAGCCACAAAAAAAAAAGCAGCCCTGAATATTTGACACTCCATCAACATCGTGTGCTGCAGCTTCAATGAAGAGTCGGAACAAGTTGTGAAAAATATAGTATACTGTCAGACAGAGTGGAATAAGATGGTTTTTCCATCCTTAAGGGGAAATGAAAGGGATAAATGGAAACCAGTTAATGTAATCGGAGAGATGTAAGAAAAAAAAAAAAAAATCAGTGTACATATTTGAGTCAATTGGGTAACTACAAAAGGATGAAAATATAATTACTTTTTATTATGCTTGATTTAGTTACAACACCACGGACATGACTATAGTGTGTAAGATGATACAGTAGGTAAACCACCTATGTGAGCATGCCATACAATGCAAGCCATGCATAACTGAGTGCACAAATCGATGAATTAATCACTCTGCTGTGTAACTCCTACTGTACACACATTTCCTCTCATCTGCCATAGGCAAAAGTCAAGATAGCATTCAAATCCACCTCCAACCTGATACTATAGTGACTGACCTTTCAGAACCAGCTTATCTATGGTGTACCTAACAGAACAAGGTTGAGTTCCTGCTCATAAAAATTACATGGAGTTAACTTGACATGCAGAAATGTCTGTCTGAATTATGCATCGCACGGTAAATAGTGAGCTCTGACAGTATACTCCTCTTGGAGATGTTTCAGCTCGATATAAAGTGAACATGAAACACTGAACATCCCCCTGAGGGATGACAGTTAATGGTGCAGAAATCATTTGAAGAGAAGAGAGAGAAGGGAAAAGTCAGGTGGACAACGGCGGCATTGTCGTATTGATGCCGGCAGCTGTGGTTGTTAAAGGCATGTTGTGAGTTAGCCCGTTTTTAAGTGATGCAAGTCATGGCTCATTGACAATCCATAGGTGGATGTGAGGGAGCATGTGGTAAGAGTGATTATTCAAATGACAAGGGTTGCCATATTGTGTGAGTCAACCATGGATGGATTACCGACCGGGCATCCGGGGCACAGGCCTCAAGGGGTCAGGGGCCATTTGAAGTGACTGTTAACACTTCTTCTTGGAAAGTCACAGAACTTGGTTAAAAGCAGGAATGTCTTGGTCTTTTTTTTTTTTTTTTTTTTAATCAGAGTCTTTTAATATTGAGTATCTGCCAACCAATTCCAATCCAATATGTGTTTATTTTTTGTCCTTCACAGCATACGGAGGCTACACTAACATTTCATTAAAACACAGGCGGACAGACGACCAGCTTCTCTTCATCTCCAGCATCAACTAATCACAGAATTTCAGCTGCAGTTTTTTTAACCAACACCAACACCTAGGAGTTCTGGTTCACCAACCGAATGACACTGAAGGAGACAAAACCGATTAAAAAGACATACAAAATGACTACAATGAGACTCAAAATGACTACAATGAGACACAAACAATTACCAAGACGTGGAAAAGTACCACAAAGAGACACAAAATGACTACAGAGACTAAAATGACTACAAACAGACAAAAAATGACTACAAAACGACTCATAATGACTAGAAAGAGACGTAAAATGACTACAAAGACATGCAAAACAACTACAAAAAGACTCAAAACTACCACAGAGACTCAAAACAATTACAAAAGAGACACAAAACGACTACAGAGACACAAAACAACCACAAAGAAAAACAAAACAATTACCAAAGACATGCAAAAGTATCACTAAGAGACACAAAATGACTACATTATGGAGATGCAAACTGACTGCTGAGACACAAACCAACTGTAAAGAGAAAATGACAAAAAAGAGACACAAAACAACTACGGAGACATGCAAAACAACTGCAGGAGATGCAAAAATGACTGCAAAAAGAGAAAACCAAAGAGACAGCTGTGTTGCATCTTGTTCAGTCTAGGGGTCTTGCTCCTATGTACAGTGGGAGATTTTGGGGGACTTTTTCATGTCTTCACCCAGGGGCCAGTTGTCTAATAATCTGCCCATGGAATCAACTATTTTCTCATGGCATGCTAATCTCTCCCCCTGCCGAATTCCCCTTCACTGATACTTGTCAGGCTGGTGCAGTTTCTGAATTGTGTGGTCTGCCCACACACACACACACACACACACACACACACACACACACACACACACACACACACACACACACACACACACACACACACACACACACACACACAGGGCTGTCTTCAGTGTACCCTCCTTCAGATTCACTGTACTCCTTCTCTATTTCCACCCACCAACTGTATATGACAGATGCAGCAGGTGAATACATCCCAGCATTTCTCCACTCACCTGAGGGAAGGATTAATTTTCCCAGCCAGGCACCAGAGCATTGTGGTACAGCACTTGCAGGTGGTAGGCTTTTCATGGTTTCAGTTTTAAATCAGAACACAATGTTGGAAAGCAGCTCGTTTATCTGCAATTATGCGACTCATTTCGATTACGCTGTCTGCGGGAGTCATTTGTAGCTAACTCACTCTGCAGGCTTACAAGCCTCATTGCAGTTTTAATGCGAGGCCACCTCAAATTGCTGCGAGTGCTGTTTAGCGCGCATTCGTCACAGCGGTACAAGCGAACGGCGCTCAAGTGTTAATACGTTCGTTTTCAGGGAACAGGAACATTTAGTTAGGCAAAATTTCCCGCGGCGGTGTGCAACCACACAAACGCACACATACTGATTGTCGAGGAACACCACTTACACACACGAATACACACCAACCCGAGATGAGTTTTCCACCCAGGGCTCAGATTCGTATGTGCTCTAGGGAAGAGAGAAATGGGGGAATCGGGGTCTTTTAATGCAGTTAGGGACTGCTGCACCGTGTCATCCATCTCTGGTGGAGGACACTGTTAGCCTCCGCCATGGCCTGAGCTCATAGCCAATCATCTTCCCTGCTCTCTAGGAATGACCAGAGAGAGAGGGACCAGCCAGGGTTTAGACATGTCTGAGTTTAGTATAGCAGGTATGAGGGATAATCATGATACCAAAAAACTGTGTTTGATATACAATCTAAGTAAGGCTGCAACTATCAATCATTTTCATTATCAATTAGTCTGTTCAATATTTTTCCAATTAATCTGGAGGTGCTGACCACGGTAAAAAAATCAAGTGTAAAGGAAAAGTGTGACTATTATCAAACTAATCTATGAATTACCACCTCACGGTTGTATGCCTCCGCCAACCAGTCAAAATGCAGTTTACAGTTTCAAAATGTCATCACTTCATCATTTTATCCTGTTAGACATTTATGTGAAATTGTCATAATTAGCATATGAATTCTTGAATTATGGCCAAAGGAGAGGTCACAGTGACCTTGACCTCTGACCACCAAATTCTAATCAGTTCATCCTTGAGTGCAAGTGGACGGTTGTGCCAAATTTGACGAAATTCGCTCAAGGTGTTCCTGAGATATCTTGTTCATGAGAATGATACGCACGGACGAATGTACGGACGAATGTACGGACGAAGGTACGGACGAAGGTACGGACGAAGGTACATACGGACGTACTGACGGTGCGGAGGCATAAAAATGCAGATCACAATCTGTCAGAGCCAAAGGGGACATCTTCAAATTGGTTGTTTTGTCTGGGTAGGAGCTCAAAAATACTCAGAAAAGCAACAAAACCGCATATTTGAGGAACTGTAACCAACAAATGTTCAGCATTTAATTTCTAATAATAATTTTTCATCATTTCAACAGGAAAAGCTGAAACTACAAATCAAAGTGACTTATTTGCTCAAGTAAAAATTTTAATTTTGCATTGACTTTGAATGCTGCGGCGTGTGCCAATTCCTTCAGCTGAACTAATCAAATTTGCAGATAAAACACTGCCTGCTACCAGTCCAAAATGTAACTTTCCACCTGTTTCCTTTGGGCAGAGTGTTTCCAATTAATTTCCTTTTGTTTGTCTTTCCTCTGCTCATTTCCAGGATGAATTACATCGAGCTACTCTTTGCTGAATTTGTGTATTAACAGTCCATGAGTGCATGAGCTTACAACCAAGACAGAGTGTCTCCTCATATTTCACACTTATAAAACCGCAATCAGCAAGCTCCCCCCCCATCTGGTGTGGGGTGTCAGGAAAAAAAGAAACGCAGACCTCAAGTCACATGAAGACATTTGCTCGCAGCACAGTTTGACAGCAGTTCAACAGCTATTTGAATTTTCACAAGTTCGACATTGTTCTTCTAGTGTAAAGCAGACAGCCCTTCAACTGGAGGCGTCCCTGTTATGGCAGGTGTCTGCATTGCTGAGCTATCCTTGAGGGGAAGCACTGAATCCCTACCAGCTGCGGTGATGTTGTACTATGACATCCATGAAGCGTCACAGTATCTTAACTGTGATAAACATTTCATAATCTCTCAATCGCCTGCCTTTGCTGAAACGGCGCTGAAGAGGTTAAAGTCTGCATCAAACAGGGAAAGCAGGCATCATAAAATCCCATTTCATGGTCAAGCTGTGGCGTCAAAGCACTGCTCTGTATCTGGGCTTGGGGGTCAATAGGCAATCGATGAATTTCATTTCCCATCTTCAAAGCTCAGCAACAGAAATTGACCAGATTCACCTGAGATCATGTAAGAATTGACCAGATATAGCTCATGTCTCTGTGTGGGAGGTGTTTTAGAGGCATGATGGGGAGGATTTGAAGCTCATGGAACAACGTGCACCAGTTACTTGGGATTACAACTTTTCAATTAGCATGTTGGAATGTGTTAACAAGGAATAATGTCAGTAGAAAGAAGTAGTAGAAAAAAATGTGCACACAGATATTTCCATCTGAATGCATATAGCATAATACAGAGGATCTTTGTTTGCAGCTGAGCAACTGTACACAAATCTCAATTACATTTGGAAGAAGGTTGCATGATTTTTGACCCTCTTTTTTCTTGACATTCAATCAACCAATACAACTAAATTGAGAATAATATATTCTTTTAAAGGATTGAGAAATTGAGAAAAAGTTAATTTACATTTAAAATGAACAATTCATGCCTCACTTGCTGATTTTTTTCTCATTTAAAATAATTTACACCCCAAATTTGACACCACAGTTCTGCGTCTCTGAATCATATTAAACTGAATTTTATGCAGCTGAGTTTCATCAGTCAACCTATTTCACAAAAAGAATGGACCTACACCAAATACCCACTTCTTAAAGGATACTTTACTCTATCGCCTGAAGGATCATAAACCTTTAAGCTCAGCCAGGAACACGCTGCCTTTTATTGTTGCCCTCAGACATGGCTTCCACAACAATTATTCACATTCCTCTGTTTGCCAGAAGTGGGGAATTGAATTTAAACCCAATAAAATGCTGGCGCACACACAAATCATCTCTGATTCACAGTTGAAACTGTACAGAGACGGTGCAAAAAGGCCACGCTTCCCTTTGTGTTCTTGATTGTTTGTACAAAACTACAGATAGACAAAATATGAAATAACAATGAGAACACAGCTGTCTCGACAGTGGACGTGAAGCCTGTGTGATCTGTGTGCGTAGCTGATGTGTTGGGCTCTGTGTTACATGAGTGGAGTCATGCTGAGGTCATGAATAAGAGATCAGCAGAGGTACTTTCAATGATCTTATACATATATCCAACCTAATATAGTTGGGTATGGGTTCAACATACAACAGCCAAACTGCCATTTTTACATTACTGATGTAACCAGACTGATCATTTGAATGCATTACTTTCTCATTAATGTGAAAGAATGTTGATATTTTTCTCAAATCGCTATTGAACCATCCATTTCTAATGTTATCAGCCAACTGAATGGGCGTTATCAGTGGTTATCACCAGAGTGTATATACAGGTATACGCAGGTATAGCCACCTCTTTTTCTGGTGGTTTACAGTATATCCACCTATCAGCCAAAAAGCCATTGGAATATAAAGGAGAGAATAGCCACTTCCTCCTCAGTAACCTACTACCCATCTACTTAGTAGTACACCCACCTCATCAACGACCACTGCACTGCTGGTTATCACTACCATTTTAATGCTTCGGATGGGCCAAATTGCACCTGCCACTTTGTGAAAGTGAAACTTAACATTGCGAATTGAAACAAAACAACTTTAGCTTTATGCAACAAATCTACTTAGTTAGGTTTAGGAAAAGATTGTGGTTTGGGTTAAAATACGTACGCTTGTTACATAACTTGGCGTTAGTGAAGTACGTAAGTTACGTAACAACAGTACGATAAAATAAGTCAATGTTGACTTTTGGTTTCACACGCGACGCGAACAGCGGTCTCCCGGTTGAAAGTTATGCGTTTGTTTGACCCATCCATCGCACCCAACCACCACCCCATGTGGACTTTGACGTTCTCCATACTAGTCACTTCCTCCTTTGCTCCCGTCGTTACTGACAATTACGGCGGCAACTAGAGGTCGGTGACGTCTTCTTGTATGTGTATCGTGATCAACCATGTCAATAAGTGATAACAGCCTTCTGAACCTACTAGTAGGTGTAGCAGGCCTGATAACCGCTGATAACACCCATTCAATCGGTTAATAACAATCAAAGTGGATGCTTGAACCTCATGCAACAGATTGTATCTGTATATAAAAGCCCAACATTTTCTGTGCTGATGATGGCAGGCAGATGCATCGTGACAGCCCACACATGCACAAGTCCCCTTGAAATGTACAAGTATTTTTTGCACTGTTCTGTCAAAGCAAATGCACCACCACCACCACCACCAGCAGCAGCAGCCCTGCCACAATGACACAAGAGCCCACTCGCGATCCAAGTGACAGGCACTCTAAAGCCTCAGTGACCACCTGCTATGGAAAATAATCTTTGCAGTTCTGGGTTAACACAGGGCAGAAAAACTCTGCATATGGGGAAATCATAAAAATCTAATAAGGGGTCAAACAACATGCATGTGCTATAGGTTTACACAGAAGAACATCAATATAAATCAACTTTCAGTGCCATTCTAATCACTTATTTTGATAGCCCATTATAACAGTATGGTTGACTGATCAGACTTGCAAAGTGGGGGCAATCAGTATTAGCATAGGTTATACCCATGCAAGGGTTATAAAACAGTGGTGGGCAATCAGGGCCGCAGCACGTGAGGTGACTACATAGCGAAGCTGCAGGAAAGTAATGTTCTTCTACTCTTGTCTGGGTCAGTCATTATGGGACTAAAAATACATTTATGATGGGCTTTAATTGTCTAACAGCCCAAATTCGGATAATCCGCTTTCCATAATGTATGTGATTGGTGTATCTTTTTTCTTTTTTTTTTTTTTTTGCATCAGGGACTGAAATGAGAACTGCTAGACCCTGCTAGAGTTTTGGGCAATGAGTAAAAGGGGGGTAATAAAGTCTTACTGGAGCTTTCATGTACTTAACCAGAGGATGTTTCAAGCTGAAGGCACTGACTTGTTTTTCTTTTCATATCAAAAAGTTTACCTGCTGAACCTTCCTCTTTTTCACTATTCCAGATATTCACTCAACCCAACCAGAGAGTCTATTTCAGCATGTCCCAGCTTGCAACGGTCAGATTCGCTGAGCACACTGATCGTTTCGTTAAAAGGACAAGTAATTGTGGGCGAGTGGTGTGCGTTGATTGCCTCTGGGCTTCTTCAAGACCAATTTGTCTGGTTGTCACTTGAGGGGCCGGGGCTCAGAACTCCGTGTGGGGCAGGGAAGGAGACTGACAGGAAATGTGATCGCCCTGTGATCGTCTCCTCGTCTTCTGTTTGTGCGACGTTGCTTGCTTGAAGAGTGAGTGTGCTTTCCTGCGTGTGCTGCTGGGCACCGCAACGCTGACGATCGATAATGAGGCCCCCCTTTTGTTTGAGTTTGTAGCGTGACTGGCTGCTTTGGAGCGTAGTATTTCAGATGTGACTCACCCTGCTTCACAGGGATAAAAAATATGTTTTTCTTTTTCTTATATCATCAGGTAAATTCCTTTTGCAGTTGGGAATGTGAAGTTCAACGCATTAAAAAGGTGTATGTGCCTTGTTTGAACACTATGAAAACAGACATCAATAGATCCTCTTCTGCAAAAGCTTTATTTACTTTCCGTGATCCAGATAGGATTAACACCTTGACTTGGCCGACAAATCTCTTAATCATCGCAACCTCCTGACCTGAGAGCATCATTCAATATGCCGATACTATCCTTTCATATAACACGCCATCAGCTCTTCACCATGAACAATCTATAACAAGCTCATCTGTGTCAGGCTAAATGGAATTTCACACATCCCGTCGGCATCGTTCTCCAATAAACCCGACATGTTGTGAATGTATTCCTCGGTGTAGCAGCACCTAAAAACCTCACTACAAAATATCACGTAGCATTCTTTAGTGGAGAAATCATCACCTCTACTGTTTCTTTCCTCTTTAGAGAATTTCACTGCAGGTTGCTCCGGGCTCTGGATTTAGCCAGCCATTACAGAACAAGGCCCATTTTTCATGTGTAATGGGGTCCTCCATTAAACATGAACCTGGAGGTACGATCATTTAGCCTGGCGCCATCACTTCCACAAACCAGCTACGGATACTAGAAGAGATGAGACACACTGAAATGGTAAAGTTTAGGAGGGGAAAGAGAAGAACTAAAGGAAACAGGACAAAGAACAGATGTAAAGCTGTTCATATTCGACCTCTGGTATCAACTACGAGGGTGGATTCACCACAAGGGAACCTAATTACTCTCACCCATGGCTTTCTAAAAGGTGAGACACACTTATTCTGCATCCTTTGGTCTGGTGAATCACGAGGATTCATTAATTTTAATAAAATCAATTTTTTGCATCCTACCATTTGCCACTGCTCAGAACACTTATCAGATCAAATATATTTGTGCACACAAGTTCGCGGCTCTTGCGCTTCGAAATTAGAAATGTGTAGCTTAGTAATGTGTGCTGCATATTGTAATGGTGGTGTGTTCATTTCAATTGGCTTCAAAGCCTGCACTAATCAATATTTGTATATAAACAATAGAAAAAATTACCCTGTAACAAGAATTGTGTCGCTCGTACACAAACCCACAGAGAATTCTACAGTTCCCCTCAGCTCTACTCTGCTTCACACTTTACCACTCTCATCAACCCCACTTCCAACTGCAGCAGGCAGTTGTTTTCAATGAAAAAGCTTTAATAAACCCACTGCACTGTACCTGCCCAGCACCAACAAACAAACGAGCAAACAAACAAACACAAACACAATAGCATAGCGGAGCATAGCAGCTTCAGATTTAGGTTTTTCCCTCAGGAGTTAGTGGTGACCAAAACAGAGCAGAAGGGAGAGTAAATATTAGAATTAGATTCACCAGGTGGTTATAAACACTACTCCGATGAATGTGAATATTGCTTCATGACATTTCACCATATCAGCTATATATGGTGATAATTAGGGGTGTAACGATCCATCGATCCATCGATCCAGATCGTTGATCATACCGACTGAATGATCAACGATCCAATATCATCGATGCAAAGTGAAAACATTGATACATATGATCTTTAAGATGTGCCTTTATTTTGAAATTCCCATGGGAACCTAGCGGTGCAGAGTGTAACAGTTTATTTGTCGCCGAATAAATGCTACAACTCCTCAAGACACAAGCCAAGCTCCTGTGTCTTGCATGCTACCTGCTGGTTAAAGTGAAGGAGGTTAGCCCCGAAGTTAGTAACAACTTCAGCTCAGACTCACTTAAGGTGGGCTTTTAAGAAGAGATTGCTCTTCATTTAAACGTCTGGAAGAACCCAGTAATAAAATTGTCAAATCATATTTTAGTTGCTTTTTGTGAGGTGATATAAATGTAACTGATTGTGTTAAATGGGCATATGACATCATCTCATATCGATCACAGGACCCTGAATTGAATCGAATCTGTGATATTGTATCATTGTCCAAAGAATCAATATAATATTGTATCGTGATGAAACTGGTGATTTTACACCCCTAGTGTTAATGCATCAATGTTGTGTTTAAAGCTTGTTGTGTTGCCGTCAAAGTGGCCAAAAAAAAATCAATTAATGCAGATTCAACAGTTTAACAATCCGAAAATAGTGTCTCTGAAATATAACACATTCTTTAAAAGCAGTGAATGGCATTTAAGCGAGACCGCAATAAGCAAAATTCAAATTGGGACTCTTATCCCAGCAGATTATATTTAATACTTTGCTGAGCTCCAAATCTATGTGGTGGGAAAATGTGGCGTGGGTATAAAATCAGGTAATAACAGAGATTGAAGAACAACCGGTTGCTGGTGACTAATCCTTTTGATAATACCTTATCAAAACCCATGAGTGTCTGATTACACGGACAATAGCAGTGTGAAACATGGCAGAGAAATCCAGCCTGCTACTGTACCACGCTGAAACCCCACACCACTACCCCCTGCATGATAGACAATATCAGCCTCCCAGAGAGGGCCTTGTCTTTGATGGCACTTTCCATCAGCACATTGTGGAGTGGTACACTGCTTCAGTTGCAGCCACTGAGAGAACACTGGAACTCAATATTTGCCCTTTACGTATGAAGTCGTAGCTCATCAGGCAGCCTAAGCGAAGTGACAGACTGTAAATCAGGAAGCTAGTGAAAAGTTAAAGCAGAACTCTAATAAAAATTCAAAGAGGGCAATCTGAGGTGGGAGAAGTTAAACGTGGGCAAGTATGCTAATTTGATTGAATTGAGATTCTATCTTACACGATTAAGGATTTCACTATAAGACATGGGTATAATACATCCTGATATCATTACAGCTAGGCCGATACTAACATAGCAGACACATGCATAAATACATGCAATACTATACAATTTAGACATTTGTTATATAGAGTTGCCTCCGGCAGGCTGTTCTATATTCAAAAAAAGGGAAGTTATAATGCGTTGTGTAGTAGGTGAAATGTAATATCAAAGACAGATGGGTTAAACTACATGCTGTGATGTGATAGTAATGAGGAATACAGTTGGTTTGAAAGAAAAAGCTCCCATTTGCTGCTTGGTTGATACCCCACTGCTCAAGCCTAATTCAAATGTCTTTTAAATTTCTCTTTAATGGCAGCATACAAACAACACAGTGGACCACATGTCGGCCCCTCTCCAAAGATCAAACCAAAGGGTTATATTTATTTGATGTGAGGCCAATCAGGAAATCTATCTGCTTATGCTCCTATGGGTACATGCATACTTGCAGTGGTGAATATCCACACAAATTATGCAATTAATCATAAAGGGTCTACGTATGACATTAATTTTCTATCATACCATATAGCAACATCGAGGTCATTCATCTTCTACTATAAGCCTGATGCAGATACCAGCCATTAACTGTCAAAAAGCAGCTTAATGGTTGTGTGATGGAGCTTAATCAATGACTATTCCCTTTTTCCAAGGACTTAATGTTATCAAATGTGAATGAAACCAGGCAACGGTTCGCTGTTTCTGGTGGAAAAGCTAAGTAAATGTATTTTTGAACTTGGTTATCATAGAACCTCACTTTTTGATTCAGTTTGTATATAAGCCAGTGTTGCAGTCAAGATGACCTAAACCGAGACCAAGTCATGACCAAGACCAGAGTGTATAGAGACCAAGACAAGACCAATACTTTGAGGGGTTGAGACCGAGACCACGGCAGGGCGAGACCGAGTCAAGACCAACACCAGACCAGTGCGAGTCCCACACTGCATGACACACTTAGGATGAAATGTGGAACACGCAAACCAGAAGCATCTGAAAGATACACATTCCCATAAAAACACCCACAGAAGACAGGCGAAGATTCCTCTTCTTTTATCTCTTTTATTGCCACATTTATACTGTATATTTGTGTATGTATAAGTGTACCATGAGAAATGTCTTAATAAAATAATCAAGACATTGCAGAGGTGAATCTTAAGTGTGGAAATTTTCCTTTCCTTTTCCTTTCCAATCACAGCAATGATGTTAACAAATAAATCAGACTATAAACAGACAGTTGGGTGATATCCACGCAGTTGTGGTCTTGAAATAAAATCCTCTTTGTTCAAGACCGAGACAAGATCGAGTAAAAACGCAGTCGATTCCGAGGCAGAGAACTTCAAAAAGTGGACCAAGACTGTTCTTAAGTACTACAACACTAATATAAGCAAGCAAAGCCTAAACAATAATGTGATATTTAGACAACAGGAGGTATAAGAGATTAGTATTTACTTAAAATATATTCATTTCAGGTGGCGATAGGGTATAGGATAATCATTTTCACGATACTATTTTCTCACTAAAAACAAAGTAAACTCCATTATTAGCTACGTGATACCATTAAACTATCGCACTTGGATTCCTTTGCTGACTGCTGCGTGAAAAGATGGAATTTGGGAAAATATGGTACTTGTGAAAGTCAGCGGAATTTCACTTTTACAGACTGCAGATGGAAATAAGCGGATCAGGCAAACTTCCCAGAAATGCCACAAACATTGTTTTGTGGACAATTGCGGATTTATTTTATTTTTTTTAAGTTTCTAGTTCAAATTCTACCATTCTTCTGGTTGTTCACTGGCGTAGAGCTGCTGCCTATGTATTCCCAAATATGCATATGTATCCAAATGAGCACAATGTAAAGTTTGTGGTAGGAAAAAGTGTGCAAAGGTCCTCTTCCAGACTTGCCATGACGTAGACGGGCCAACAGAACACATAGGACAATATATAGGCAATATTTCATTAGTCTTGTCATTTTGAGTTGTGAGTAGTCACAGTCACATAACATGATTAAAAAAGCGAAACTCTTGAACTGACCCTGAAGGCCTGTTTACGCCAAAAGCTCTGAATTTCGCAGAGGCAAAAGTCTGAGTTCAAACTTCTCTTCTGCCTCAGTAGATAAACAGTTTAATCTCAAGATGGGGACACTTAGGACATATTTTTCATATGAATGATGAACTGCAAATGGCGCATCGCAGCATCGACCACACAGATCTGGGAATGTAATGTGACCTTGCTCATTTATTTATTTATTTATTCCCATGTGTCTGCAGAAGATGAGCCTCTCTCTCTCTCTGTCAAAGCTTTACAACATATTTAAGATTGTATCTCTTGAATTCATTTGATCCACATCATGAGTGTGCATGACAAAATAAATATTCTTACTGTGGCTGTATTAAGGTGTTGTTCTCATTAAATATGAATATTTCCATATTTTTTTTCTCTTGAAATTGTCAAGAGATGCAGTTTAAATAGCTACAAATTAATTAAAAGCACTGTTTTTTTTGGTTACTTCCCTTCTTGTCTTGGCATGGAGGAATGGCTGGCTTCTCCAGTGAAACTGCCACCTCAGAGAATAGGTTTTCTGGCTCATTCCCTGGCATCAAGTGATACATTTCACATTTCACAAAGGACAAGAATGGTAATACAGGAAGCAAATATTGCTTCGTCTGCATCTCTATTTACTCCCTCAGCGTTTCCATCTCCGCTCCACTGACTCCACTCTATTTACCCTAGCAAAGCTCAGATTACTTTTTTTTTTCTTTCCCCACAAACAGGAAGCTGTTTTTATTGTTTGTAAGAGATTACAACTGTACACTACAAGACAGGAATCCCCAGGCTGAACGAGAGGAGAGTCAAGCAAAAAGAACACAACTGCTACTAACTACACTATTTTTGCTGTGTATGTTCTGTTTGCCTTGTTTTAATGAACATCCTGCTGCTGTGATAGCTTTAATGAGTTGTAAAATCCTTCATCATGGTATTATAAACTGTGTGTTAAGCTCAAGGATCCATTACTCAAACTGGCCTTCCTGAATTGCATTTCATTGTCTCATCAATGAGTGAAGCATATTTTTTTTTTATATATATTTTTTGGTCTGAATGCCCGGTAACACGACAGCAGGACTCCGATGCAGTTATTGTCACAGAATAAGCCACAAATATCTGGCATGGCCATTTTCACAGGAGTCCCTTGACCTCTGACCTCAAGATATGGAAATGGGTTCGATGGGTACCCACGAGTCTCAGTATAAATGTGTTATTTTCACCTATTCTAAAATGATGTTTGAATATTTCTGCATACTAGGGTACCTAAAAAGTCTTAGAATTGCATATCACTGTAAAGCTGAGACTCTTGTGGATCCAAAGAGCCCAATTGTATTCATGTGTGATGATGTTAGTTTCCATAGTAGCCATTTCATTGTAGTGAGACCATTTTTTTTAAACTTGACAGCACTGTATAAAATGACCTGTGGTGACCTCTAGGATAATCACAGCCTCATGAAATTATACAACCACAAACTACAGACCTAGAGCATTCAGAGGACAGATGGATTCCTAGCTAGATTGAATATAAGGGGGTTTTCTGAGCAGTTTCCAGAACAGAAGTGTTCACCGAAAAATGCAATTCTTGCAGAAATCTCCAAATGTCAAATGTGTTTGATACCAAATCACAGCATTGCTTATTCTATGGTATTCCTCAATGTCTTGGTGTCTTAATGTGGTATTTTGGAGTGATTATTGATCATTTTTTAGCAATTCTCGAGTGGTAAAAAATTGTTAAATTTAGCACCAAAATCTGTGTAACAAATGGTATCAACAAAAAACTGCTGCAACAACTTATTAGACATAAAAGAGCATGGGGATGGAAACCATATACTACTATCATAATGTCCTTAGCCCGTATACATCTTCACAATTTATTTTAATTCATTCATTCATTCACGTTTATTTCTTATTTATGACTAGAACTTGACACACAGTGCTGAGCTGCATCTCAAATTAATCTTCAGGTTCCCAGCTTTCCACTTCTATGTGATATCTACTGTTGACCTGCTATCTCCCCCTAAAGACCCCCTGTAACCCCCTAAAAAAGACAAAAACGGGTCTATTCTGGGTCTCAGAGGGTTAAATCAATTCTAATCCAACTATCAAATTTACGCCGTCATTGAATCAAACCAACCCATTATCTGGACGATAACTAGATGTACATCTGTTCCCATAAGATACATTACAATCAGTTAAAACAGATCAGAGGAAAAGAAAGAGATTTCCTTTGGGGACACAGCCAAATTACAGAAGAGAGAAAAAAAAAAAAAAATGACAGCCGGAGGAAAAATAGGGCGAAGAACCTGAAGGGAGGGACACGCGCAAAAGGGTGATCCATCCTTATTAGGTACAAATCTAATACATCAAGCAGCCCTTCCAGAGGCGAATGGATGGTCAGTGCGATCTGTGGAGCGCTGCCCACAAGGAGAAAGGCCTTAGCCGTATTGGAGAGGCTCAGTGATTGCTGAGGCAGAAGTACTGTAAATGGCAAACACAAATACCTTTCCCTCTGTTGCTTTGCATTTAAATTGAATTTGCGACGGTTGCGGCGGTGCGTGGAAAATGCAGGAGACTGAAGAGAAATTGTAAATGACACCTTGCTTCCTCGGAGGATGCTCTGTTGCCCGGTGTGTCATACATCACCTCCTCTACTTTTTTGCTGCATTCACACGTTGAGCTGCAACCATTTAATCTGTTCGTGGGTATTTTGCAGTGTCATTCCCAAAAGGAAACAGCTCAGCAGCAACCTGTCTTACCTGTTCCACAATGTGATCTGTAAGGGCTGTGCAAGTTTAGCTTAAATTGTAGCAAAAAGCACTGATTGGATTTGGCCACTATACAAAAAGACACTACTGGTGGTCCATAACGTCGTAAATCAGCAAAATGATCTAATAATGGTTTCTGAACTCCACAAGGAATTTAAGTTTATCATCCTGTCTAACCTCACATAGATTCAAGACAGCTTTACAGACAAAATGATGACTCAAGATGCAACATGTGTGGCATTATTACTTCAAGGTCAGATCAATTTACTAGATGTCCGATTGATGGAAAAAAATGGCTGTTTGGAATATAATTCAATTATTCAAGCTGAGATCATTCAGAGAGGCCTGCAGGGGAGGGAGACCTGTCCAGCATTTGATGACATGCAAATGCTGATTTTGAGGGGTGTAACTGGATATAAAAGGATTTATAAATCAACGCTCTCAAGCAAATGGTTTATTTCCTTTCAAAATACGTAAAAGAAATGGAGGAAAATGAAGTAGTTCAACTAAAAAAAGAGATACAGTAACAGAAATTTGGCTTTTAGTAGCTCTCTCACAGAGGAGCATTCAGTAAAAAGGAGGTTAAAGAACAGGATGTCCGATGAAAACATCCCTTGAGCTAGTCAGTATAAACTCATGCTGTGCAGCCAAACACTGCTCAAGCTCCACCATAGACATTTTATTTGTCACGGTTAGTACTCAGTAGGGCTGTCCTCAACTCAAGAAATTCTTAGTGTACTAACACACATAGGACTTTGTTGAATAATCGATCAGTTGCTTTAATCAACAGATCTGTGAAACTGAGTTTCTCTACAAAGAATCACCACTTTAAATCTTGTGTTTACCAGAGATGGTGCTCATACGATTCTTGGAAATAAGTTATTCAGCATGAAAAAAAGCATAAAAAATGACTAATCGACTAAAGAAATCTTAGTTGACTAAGACGAACACTACCCATAGTTGACTAATCGACTAATCGAGGGGGCGGCCCTGATGCTCAGCCTGGGAAAACAGTTGTAGAATGTCTTCTGTGTCTCTGGGGGAGCTTTGTCAAGTCTGAGGAAATAACCCCGACGATGTCACAGTGATATCACCAAGGTTACCTTGAGTTATGCTTGGGACTTGAAATATTAGACAGAAAATCTACACTATAAGCTTGGTGCATGGATTTGTAAAAATGAGGACATACAGTATACTGTATAAGGCCGGGAGAATCTAATCAAAAATTCTACTGTATTTAATTGCATTACGGGGAATGTAGGATTCAGTGTATTTGCGTTGGACGGGTTATCAGCTTTAACCACCGTATGTGAGCAGTGTAGAGCAGCTACTGTGAGCTAGCCAGTGGGGCACGGTCACATGCACCAAAAGCATGCGCGGCCGGCCCGGCTATGTCAACAAAGCAAGGAGAAGCTTGCATTACAACACACACAGAGGGAAAGAGATTTCACTCTCTGCTCAGGTAGCCATTACTCCTCTATATCTTTATATAACAAACACTTGTTTGCTGCTATATTAATGCTTTGGATATCAAATTTAGCACCTTTAAGGCTGAAAAAAAGGGAAAACTTAATGGGTTAATTCTAACAAACGTTAAGACACACTGACACCTATCATATTAAAAGCACAGCTCAGGACTAAGCCATATAGTAGACAATGTCGGAATATGAATACAGCATCTGCCCCACCTTAATCTGTTATTTGAAGAAGAATATAAAGTGCTAACTCAGTGCTCTCTGATTCAGAGACACATACATGTACATATACATGCCAAAATACCGACACTACACCCACCTTACAAGTACTAATGAAGCAGACGACAGTTAAAACATAAGGCTCACTACTGCTAATTTATGGATTCATTTGTGCCTTTTAATGGAGGCATTCAGAGCTCCTCCGTTACGCTCTAAGTAACAGTGATGTTAGACAGGCAAGATCCCTCTTGTTTACACCTGCCCGCTGTTGACACAGAGTTAGCCAGGTAAGTAATGGGGCCAAGGGTGGATCTGTCTGCAGAATGATGGAGATGGAGTTCCATTTTCTGCATGGCCGTCCGTGACGAGCCGCGCCGGCGAGAGTGACTGATTACACCAGTTTACAACAGAGGTGTGGGGAGTTGATGGGAGAAATGTATCTGGGCTTAATCTCTTGGCCATGACTCCCACGGACCGGGCTGTACTGAGTGGCTAGGTTGTAGTGTCCTTGACTTGGAGCTTATATATGGATTGAGCGCTGAGGATGGGCAGCAACATTCTGGTCACACAACAGCACTTTATCCACCGTACCCTGCAAAGACCACATCGGTTACTCGAATTATATTGGAATCATGTGCAAAATATGTGATTGTAGTGTTCATGATTCATCCCAGAGTGGAAAAATACAACAAGGAAAGTATGATAGTGCAATAGAATCTGATTGAAATCTACCTTTTTGACAATGGACACGCAATACTGATGCCATACTGCAGCTTTTTTTTACACTGCAGTGCCTCAGATGCCAATAGTGTGATACATCCAACAGCTCTACACTCTCCATGGGACTGTATATACAAGCGTGAGTGTGTGAAAGTGTGTGTGTGTGTGTGTAAGCATGCTCTCCGTTTCAGCTCTTTGGAGACTTGTAGACTCTTATTCAATGAGACGCCTGTGTGAGAAATAAACCTGCTCCGCAGTGACAGAACCTAACAGGGTGTAATTAAGAAGCAAAACACTGTTTACCCTACCTGCCTTGATATACAATGCTCACACACACATTTTGTCTTCCTGACGAAGTGGACTTCATTAACTTGGCCCGCAGAAATAACAGGTTTTGTGTAAGAGTATTAATACTTGTCCAAAACTGCTGCGAAGCACTGAACAGCAACAGCCCTTTCTGGACCGAAACATCCCATCCTGACCACAAATTTGGTCCTGAGTCACACAGAGAAAAGTGCCGACAGATTACTCCAAACCAAAAAAAGTTCAGTTTGCAGGGGACAGGTTGTCATTTACATTCAGCCTTTCATTGCCTCAGTTTATTCAACCGTTTGACATTTCGCGCGAACCTCCCTTTTTCCGTGAGGGAGAATGATCTGTTTGAAATTTCAATCTCGAACCAATCAAAGAAGACATGGAAACCGTTTGAGAAACAGCCCCTTTTTCATCAGTGGATCCACACGGCGCCTGAGGGAAATGAAATATGATAAAAGGAAAAAAAAAATACAAAAGCCCAGATTCCTGCTGGACTGCGGCGAGAAAAGTCTCTCAATAAAACATGATGAGTTCAACAAGAGAGCTTTTTCTGTCAGCACTTACTTGGACGTTACAAACTAAAAACATGGGGTTGTGCATGATTCTAGCATGGTGACACATGTGATTATCCAAGAGTGTATTAATGATAGTAAGGCCCTCCTGTTTACCTCTCCACTCAGACCCTCAAAGGTGGACTAATTCTCCTTTTGTTGGCGGGGAGCAGGAGCAAGGGTTGCAGTCCCAGTAATTGCCAGCTAACGGAGCATGGAGAGGACATTGTCTCTCGTTTTGCAGAGTGTCTAGGACAGAGTGTTCACTTTTTTTTTGGTAAAAACACAGCCAGGGCAACTGACAATAGGCAGCATTTGGAACAAAGAGCCTCAACGGGAAATTAAGCGATTACAAAGTGTGACCGAGGAGATAAAGTTGAGTAGGAGAGGAGAAAGGGGGACGTAAAGCTGGAAGCATAATATGGACAGAGAGTGAGCAAGGGAGGAAAGTAGATGGGGGGACTTTTTAATTTGAGGTAACAATAGTAATGATCACTTGAGGGAGAGCAGATAGCAAAAGCACTGGGTTAATAGAACAATTCTCTGAGGTGATAACAACTAAGAGCAAAGAAAACAAATCCAAACCAAACAAATTAAGGCTCCTCTTAATGGTCTGCGATCTTTAAGAGCACACAGTGGTTTAGGCAGTTCTTTTGCGCAGTTTAGCTTTGGTCCACTAAGCTTGCCTCTTCTTTTTTTTTTGCTTAATCATGAAAACAGTGTACCAATGATTCTTTTGTTTTTTGTTTTTTTTTTCCACTGATACCAACCCACAGAGGCGAATTTCCTGCTGCATTCAACACAGTAATGCTTCGTACACAGCAAGCTTTTGTAACTCAACCGTGCTCGCCAAACTAAAAATAACCCTCGCTATTCTTTCCACTCAGAAAGACAATCGTTTACAAACATTAGCACAAATGGGAAAACTGATTACATGGGCTGGCGAGGGTGAATTTAAATGGAGAGTGGCACGGGATAACCACAGGCCAATGTAGATGGCAAATATAGAAAAAGAAATGAGGGGAAATCAAATCCGGGTAACTTAAAAAGATCGGTGGATGTTGTGGCGAGGACATGGAGGCGATCGATAAAAGCACAAAAACCACAACTACTTTTGCTAATGTGTCAGTGTACCCGTTGAATCTCACATCTAAAGCACTCGAATGTCCCTTTAATTGGGTTCAAACACATTCATCTCAGTAATAGAGTCAGTTGGAGTGAACATTTGAGGGCATACAGTACACTCAAATTCTGACTAGAGTCCCCTGAAATACAAAGCTTTAAATCACTTTCAATCTATGCGCGTGACATTTCTATGACAAGCTCATCATTACCTAATGATTCATTTTTACATCTAGTAATTAATAAGGTACGAAACTGCAGGGATGGTGAGTGACTGAAGTATCCCTCTGCAACCACGGCAACAAAGGTGATTAAATGACTGCATTGACATGGGGACTTGATGAATGGCGAAGGGATCCAGGGCTTATTACCAGATGAGACAGCGACGCTGGTGTTGTTTTCACCTTGTGAGTCTGTGTTTCTATATCTGTCTGTGGACAGATTTTGTCACTGCGATAGAGTTGCAACCGTGCAAAGATGCACTCATGAATCTTTACAGGTGCGTAGTTGAGATCAAAATGAAGGTTGAGTTAAAAAATGGGTATGGTCCAAGCAAGGAGGGCGAAGGGGTCATTGAATCCTCCATTTTACGCCCCTACTTTACGCCTCTGACACGATTTGGCGTCACAAAACTTTACAGGTGCGTAGATGAGATCAAAATGAAGGGTGAGTTCAAAGATGGGTGTGGTCCAAGCAAGGGCGCCAGAAGTAGGGGGGTAGGAAGTGAGGAAGCCCCTGCCACACTTTATGTCCCTGGCTCAATTTGGCATCGCGGCTGGTGTCTCTAGTTTAACTCTAATATAATTCACACATAGTTCATGTGCAACCACTTCCCAATCCTGACCTCACCAATAGAAAGGTCAAGTTATATTTTCACTCTGTTTTTTTTACAAAGAGTTGTAGACCGAACCACATGGTGACATTCATTTTCCACTACAGTGAGCACACTCTCCCCGTTCTCTTTTACATAACACTGGGCACAGATTGTCTTGCAGTACTTCAACAAGCCTTTACAGCCTGTCACTGCTTTTCAGTAAGTGTGTAAGAAAATGTGGATACACTTGAGTATCACGTTATTAGGTTTTGTGATACTACATCGATTCTCAAAAGCATAGTATCGATTTTTAATAGTTTACATGCTCGGATTATGTTGTGTTTAAACCCCCAATCGCTAGATAGCAGTGTTGTAATCTATCAAATCGCAATATATTGAATCGTAACCTTTATCAGGACATGTATCTTATCACCAGATTCTTGCCGATAAACAGCTCTACTTTTCAGTCAGGCAAAGGGGGATTTTGAGCGGACCAGCCTGGGGTTAAGCTACTGTATGACATCGACAGCAAGTTCCGATAATGCTCGCAATGTAGCCAAGCACTGTGTGTACTGACCCTACGAGCCAAAGAATCTGTGCTGCTCTGGTGTTGGACGGCAACACAGCCGCAGAAACCAGAAACCAGAAGAAGGCTGGGATGCTGTGAAACAATGAGACGGTGAACTGGGCCTGCCAGGAAGCTGATATGGATACAGATATCACAGTCAAATGTCTTCTTTCTGCCCCTGCCAAAGGCAGTGAACCTCGGGAACGGGGTCACGGTGAAAGGTTAAAAGAAAGCCGTTACCAGATGACACTGATACGTGTTCTTGTTTTTTTTTCCATTATGTAAGAGGTTTGGCAGTGATGCTTTCTATGTTCTGGATCCCTACAACATCCTAATCTGTTTCTTCAAGTCAGTGAAGACACCTTGTTAAGCTACTGTATATTACAGTGTGTTCTTACTCTGTAGAGACAGAAACAACACAGTGTGGGTCGTCGTTAGTTTCCTCTCAAATATTTGTGAATCTAACGTGATCCAATACTAAATGATACACAGGATGTACCTAAAATGTGTTGTCAAAGTTTTCAGTACATCCAGATCAGATAGATGGATATAAGCTAGATAGGGCTGTCAAAGTTAATACGATAATAATGGGTTAATGCAAATTTGTTTTAACGCCACTAATTTCTTTAACACATTAATCCAACTTGCGATTTCAGAGGTTGTAGCGAGCTCAGTTTTAAAGCAAAAGTGAAGATACTGACATCATAGGAAACTCTACAACCTAAGGAATCAACTGGAACCAACCATGACTTGAAGGAGGTTAAATAACGCTGGCTGGAAAAACTGGCATGGGCATTTTCAAAGGGGTCCCTTGACCTCTGACCTCAAGATATGTGAATGAAAATTGGTTCTATGGGTACCCACGAGTCTCCCCTTTACAGACATGCCCACTTTATGATAATCACATGCAGTTTGGGGCAAGTCATAATCAAGTCAGCACACTGACACACTGACAGCTGTTGTTGCCTGTTGGGTTTGAGTTTGCCATGTTATGATTTGAGTATATTCTTTATGATAAATGCAGTACCTGTGAGGCTTTCTGGACAATATTGACTTAACTGACTATGGACAATCATGCGATTAATTGCGATTCAATATTTTAATCGATTGACAACCCTGATATACAATGCTTAAATAACAAGTAGATGATTTTCTTGTAAGGAATGAAACGCATCATAGGATTGTAAGCAATAAGTAAGCAAGCAAGCATGTCTTGCACTGTATACAAGACATGCATCTGTGTGTATCTCAGTCTGAAGTTTGATGTTTGTCAGGTGAATCAAGCAGATGCCATGTTAGTTCACTGGGTGTGAAAGGAAACATTATGCAACACGGTAAGCCATCTGTTATTGTTGGCTGTCCAAACATCATGGGAGAAATGTTCTGCTACGGAAAGGATACTACACCTCTGTGCTTTTGGATATTGTGTTAAATTTAAGAAAAAAAAAAAAACTATAAACCAGCTGCAGAACAAACAATTTTAATGAAACACTGGATGATCCCTTGGCCATTTTGTTTCACATTAATATTTCTATGAGCTCTGCAGAGGTGGCAAAGGTCCGTAAATTTTAGCAAATTGTTAGAGAAGTGGCACAAAGGCTGCTGGTTAATTCTCGATTAGCAAAGCAGCTATGGGCTTCAAACACTAGCTTATAATAAATGTAATATTTTATCACCAGCCCTGCACACTCTACACTCTACACTACACCGTCTACTCTAAACCACAGCCGATACAGTGAAAACAAGCAATGTTAAATAGCGACTCTTCTCTTGCCATTCAGACTGGGGACACCGTTGCACAGACTTGATGCCAACCCAACCTGCCCGTGGGTATCAAATATTCAGTGTTTGGTCAGGGATTATGGGCTTTGAACGTGCTGTCCTCATGGGACAGGTGGAACATGACCTGCTAATAGCCGTCAGGAAACCAAAGAGAGGGAAACAAAGACGGGTCCTCGCGTCATTGGGCATGCCCCCCCACACATGTGCTCCCGAGTGCACGCTGAAAAGTCACCGAGTGCGTTTTACACAGCATTGTCTCGCGGCCGTGGATTGGACGAGTACCTCCACATCTTAACTCACAAAGAACAGACTTTTTTTTCTCCTTGCAGCAGTGCATTTTATGTTCTTTGATTTTGGTTTTCTTTGGCACCAGATAAGACCCTCTTTCAACTTATAATTACTGTAGAACTACAGAAGCGTTTTCAATAATTCAACATAAATATCTCATCGGTAGATGAAAAGGTTTATTTCGAAAAGCAATTTCTCAGACAGATATTACTCCTCGTTTTCGGACTACATTGTCTCAAAAGGACCTTGAACTCAAGTCACCGCTCCTACAGACAGGAACCATTTGAGGAAAGTCACTATTGGGGTTGAACCGTAATGTTTCGGAAGTAGACCCGAGGCTTACCCAGGACAAGCTGGGACAAGAACATCTAAGATGATTGAGTGCTGAAGAAAAGCTGGAGAAAACTGGCAAAACAAGAAAGGATGTAGGCGTCTCTCTGCTTGCTCTGTTGCCACTGCAGTCCTGACCCACACAAGCTGTCTCACTAAGCTGTCAGTCTAGCTAAGGGATGCATTTTTCAGATAATGTAACTGAACTGGAAAATTAAAAAAGAAATCCCAGAAACAGATACTAGTGGTAAACCGACATCATTTGCATTTTTGAAAAACAAATAAAAACATCCCATTTAGTTTGATTTAGCAATCAAAATGAAACATCTTGAGAGCGAAGAAAGAAATGCTCGTTTGGCATTTAACGCATCCCTGCGCAACCAATATATAATCACTCGAAAGCTCAGAGACATTACAGCCGTTCCGCATTGTTCCATTACGACGAACACGGCCAAAGGAAATATTCATTACTACTGGGGGAAAACTACTGCATTGACAAGCTGTATCAAACTGCTTGAAATCAATACAAGCAGGTTCAAATGCTCAGTCTTTTTATAAAGAAGTGAGTGCAGGGGGTCGAGAGGTTATGCGTTGTGACGTCTTGCGATATGCTTGGACTCCGTTCCGAGCATGAGAGCCTGTCCTGATGAGAAAAAAAGGATGATGCATTACAGAAGCTGAGACGCCTCGCAGCCAAACACTCGGGGAAGAAGCAATCAGCGGAGATGTGGTGACAGATTCCAAAACGTATTGCTCTGATCCAGAGCAAATGGTGTACTACAATGCAAACCAGTTGCACAGAGGCGGAAAAGAAGTGTTCACTGCACAACCGAGGGTACTGACTACATAAAGAATGGCCATTGAAAACGTGTCACTTCGAAGTTAGCAGCATAAATCACCCTGCTTTAGGACGTCTAAATGATCCTGATGGATATGCTGGTGGACTGGTAGCTCTCCCTGCTCGACTGTCACAGAGGCTGTGCTGTAAACGTTGGAATAGATGAAGATTTCCCCTGGTGTGAGCAACAAATAAGTTCCTGCTTTTCCAATGTATTGAATATGTGCTGACACCGCTGTTTGGATTTATAACCTGCATGGAAGAATGTGCATCTGTGATTTGTTTCCCCTCTTTTTTTTTCCCCCTACAGCTGGAAAATTCAAGGCCTGCTGGGCAGCACTGGTGGCATGAATACAAATGGTGGCCTATAGTCTCCGCCCTATCTCTAAAACAGTTGCTGTAACAATAGATGGTTTCCTGTGCTCACTGACGACATCAAATGAATACTAACTTCACATCCGTGCTCGACATATTGCTGTGTATATAAGGATAATGTGGTCACCTTTATGACCTTTAACATATTTCTTGTCCATATATCTATATTGAGAAAAAGCCTGTGTAGACAAAAGCATTCATGACATTATAGATGTGATATACAGCTCAATCTGCACAGGCCCGTTCTGTTACATCATGCACATTACCCTCTACCTTACACTATGTGTTCTTGCTGGCCTTGGCAAATGATCAATGAAGCAATGACTGTGAGGCTGTTCTAGGACAATGAACATCTCAATTAAAATCCCATGGTCTGCTAACTGACTCCATCTATCATTGCCCCGGTCACCCAAATATTGGAGAGCCAGCTTCGCTGTGGTCAAACTCCATTTATATTAATCTGCAGCACAGGCTCTGTAAGAGGAGTTAATAGCATGTGTTTATAGAGAAATGGATCCACTCGGGCAGAAAGTGTCTAATGAATGACTGATAATGGGTTTCGGAATTGTATACGTGTAATGTCTTTCTCTAGTTTTTGTATCACAACAGTTGTAGTTGTACGATGTGTCCCAAACCAACGTCATTGTTTGCTTGATATGCTAATAGCTGATAGGCTGGTGGTCTAACCAACGTGGCTTTTGCAAATATCATCTTGTGGTTTCCAAAGATGGAAAATAGGCTACAGTACTGCACGTCTCAGTACTTCAAGGTTTTGTTTTTTTTTGGTTGGACCGCAGAGGGCTTACAAATGCAAAAGTCTGTCACTGAGTGACTGACTTAGTGATGAAGTTACATGATTGGTCGGCCGAGTGTTTGAGTTTCCTCATTGGCCGTTGCTCTTTCAAAATGAAAAGGTGGGAACAGTCCTTTGTTTACGTTTTTACGGAGGCATGTCAGCGGTTCCACTCACAGGTGCGAGTGCTCCTCTATTGGCGCATTTCCACCAGATCCTTGCCTTCCATTCATTTCCTACAGAAAGCAGGAGAAGCAGTGCATGATGGGAGTATTGCGTCGAAGTGGAGGGTGTCTGTATTTGCATAAAATTGAAAAATCTCAACTTTATGCAAATGCTGTGAAAGCTGTGAAACTAGGCGATCTTGTTCGAAAAAAAAACGAGCTTCAGCCGTGGCATAGCCTATTTCTCATTTAAAATATTTTCAGAAGTAGATTTTGGTGGACTATTTAGCTGGAATAACAGGAAGTTTATGAGCAGGCTGCCATTTTTTTCTGTTTGAAACGGCAAGCAAGAAAAACAACGGATCAATCAGGTGCATTCCCCGAGGGTACATCACCGCTTGAACGGCCAGTTGAGTGGCGCGTCCCCCTAGTGTCCTCGCCACACCTGGTGAACATGTACCGCTGAATTTAACATTATAGACTTGAACACTAACTATCTGTGTGCCAATGTAGTCACAAATTCACAGACTGACCACACTCGGTCCAGCCATATATACTCTGAGTCTTGTTTGTCCTGAGGTTCATAAAATAGCAACCAAACTCTTCGGACAATGTGATCAATAAAAAAAAGAACGTTTCACTAACTCAGCACACGTACAGTAGCTGAGCTTAGTCCACAGGGAAATATGTCCTGCCTTGTATTTAACATGATCAATAATTCATTTGTTCTGACACTGACACTAAAGACCACAATTTTGCACTCAAACAAACACTGTAGCCTACAGCGCAGTACAAAGCAACGCCACATTTTCAACTGAACTTATGAGGACACTAAAGGAAATTACAACCGAATATACTATATTCATCATGGTATCACAATGTGACCTAAACGACTTGCTGGTAGCTATGGAAACCAACAGCGTACTCCTTTGGGCAGATATAATAGACGGCTTTCTCCATGCTTGGTATCTCCCACGTGTCTATATTTATTGGAATGATCTACACCTTTAATAGGGCAACCCCTTTCTATAGCTGCCTCCCATCCTCCCCACTTGTTCTCTCTGTCTCTAAGGTCAAGGAGACTGTAGAAAGTAGGCCATGGCTATATGGAAATATACTGTACTGTATGTGAAAAGTCCCAATACATACGACAATTAGGAGGGAGCCAATGCTAGAAAAAAAAATACTGCAAGTCTCACGTGTACTGAAGCATGTTAGAATTCATTAACATGTTCATGTAGCACTTCTCTGGAGCTTACCACCTTCTCACCCATGCTGCGTGATAATCAACAACTTACTTGGCAGCGAAGCTCAGTTAATGCAAGAACGAAACAAGAGCCATGGAAGGCAAAGGGTGTAAATTGTTTGCTACTGGTGTACTCACATCATCTGAAGTATAAAAAAAAAGGTCTTAAGGTCTTAATGCCATATGTAAATAGTCCTTAGCATCAGTTTGATGCATGTGTGCCAGATATCAGTGTATGATACTGCTGCTAACCTTTATCCTGTATTGAACTCCTTGTGGAGTAATCTGCTGGTAATCCACTATAATCCGAGATTTAATCTTGTTAATACCATTGAGTCTATTGATCTTATTAGAAAAGCTCTTGGGGTGTGTGTGTGTGCGCGGAACAAAAGGGAAACCGAAATCTATTACGCTTTGCAGCACGATACAGGTACAGCAATAGTGATGAATAATTTTGTGTGCGTACGAAGTATGCAACAATTTCTGCTTCTGGGGACGAGTTCAGAAAGATTCGACATCAGCATACCGCTCCACATCACTGTTATGTTTGTTACGATACAGTTTTTAACAAAAATCTGAACTCTACGGTGGTCAAAATGATGAAGGTGCTAGAAGACTAGATCGAGTAAAATGATTTTAACAGCTAAAGGTTGTACGGCTGTTTGATCTTTTTTTTCCATTTGAATGATTTCACCTTTGCCTCCGTCCTTGTTTCCTTACACACTTACACACGCACGCACACTTAAACAAATGATAATGCAGAGTAGGTTATAAATTCAAGCCCACTCTGGAAATCCTCACAGACTTTACAGACATAACAAAATGTACACACACACAACCTAAATACTGCGAGGCAGTGATGGTATGAAGGTGTCCTAACACAGTCCCCGTGTCTCAACTGTGTCTCAACTTTGGAACGATCTAATTATCCAAAATGTGAATCAAGTGGAGAAGTTTGCCAAGAAGATGAGACCAAAAAAATCTCTGCAGATTTAAGAGAATCAGCGCAAATGGAAAACACATGAGGGAGCCTCTCAAAAAAGTGCACCGGGATCCTTACCGTCGTTGAGCTGGCCTGTGACAAGTCTGTACAGGTACTGTGCGAACTTGAAGATCTCCCGCTTGCATCTTTTCCTGCAGCTCATCTTTGCTCCTGGGAGGAGGCGGCTGGGTGGAGGGGGAGGGGGGGGGTTATGGACAGGTCAGCAGAAAAGGAGGACTCTGGCTTCAGGGTTGAAAAACAAAAAAAAAAAAAACAATCCAAGGAAGACTTTTACTTTGACAAAGTCCTGCGACAGGGCGAGCGTCCTCTTCTCTCTCCCACACTCCTCTGGCTGTGTCAGCGTGGCCCTTGTGTCTGCGTGTGGCGGGAGCGATGATCATGAGTGAGGAGGGGGGCTCGTCTTGCGTGTGTGTGTGTAGCTGTGTGTGTGTGTGTCCTCTGTTGCGCGGCTCCTGGGTAAGGCTGTCTTGATGTTGTGTGCTTTTTTTTTTTTTTTTTTTTTGTCAGGTCATTAATATTTGCTTACCGGCGGTTTACCTCCTGCTTTCTGGGGAGGGTTGGAGGGTGGGGGTCTCTCTTTTTTTCTCCTTCCTCCAACACTCACTCCTTCTCTTCAGACTTTTCCTGCAACTCCTCTGAGCAAAAACACGCTCCTACTCTCCGTCTGTGTTACTAGAGAAATACCCTGGATGGCTTCACACAATACAGTGGTTATCCAATGAGTCCCTCTGTATCTGTCTCTCTCTCTCTCTCAGACACACAAACAAACACACTCTCCCACACTTGATCTCGTAGTGTGCCTGCTGCTCGCTCTACTCAGCACCATCTGTGGATGTTTTACACTCACTGACGGTTGCCATGGAGGTGTGGCCTGATTGGCCCGAGAGGAGGAGGAGGAGGAGGAGGAGGAGAGGAAGAGGAGAGATAGAAAGCACACAAGGAGGAGGAGGAGGAGGAGGAGGAGAGAAATAAAGGAGAATTAAGGGGAAAGTGTCCATGAATCCTCAATGACAGTACATTATGAACCTGCCGCATCATGTGTAATTGAAGGTTAAAACAATGAGTGACAGTAATGGAGGACGTTAATGGTACATCATGGGCTCTTGAGAGGGGAAGTGGATGAGGAAGTGACAAACACACTGTAAAAATAGAAAGTCTACAGGCAGAAGAAGGGTAGAGGTAGTGAGGAAAGCTGTGGAGCCATGGTTAGTGAGATTTCCTGTGACCAGATGTCAAGGTCAGTACTAATAATGACTGACAGGCTACGCCCAGCGTCTGTGATGACATTAGGCCCAACCAAGTGCATCATCTTCTTCCACTAATTAGCCCACACTGTACCTCAATTGCACTCATCTATCAATGCCAAGCTCTCCCATCTGAAACGCCTGTCATTAACTCAAAACCTTAAACTGGCTCCGCTCGTATTGCTGCGGCCAGTTTGCTTAAGAAAACACTGATTTGTTCACATTTTCTCATTATTACGCGTCCATCAGGCTGACAGGTATGAAATAAGATTGGGCTTAAATTTGTACTCCGAGACCGGGTTGATATTCCGCAGGTCACCTGACGGAAAGGCAGGTTCTATTTTGGTGAATCCTGCTCTGTGTCGAGTCTTCGCAGACTCCGACCTTGGAGTTCTTGTCGGCGTGTTATTATGCCAACACATACACGAGTTCTGAACAGCAATAAGCAACGAGGGGATGGTTTCACAGGCAGGAATATAATGTGTACTTGGGAAAAAAAAAAGATTTCAAGGACTTGTGTGAGATTTCTTACTGGGTCAGAGCAGCACAGAGAACTACTACTAGTGTCTCAATTAAGTGAATAATTTACAAGGTACCTGTGGGGCGTAGCAGTGCCTTCAAAGACTTTTGTAGGGGACGTGCCGGACACATTTAAATAAACAATGACTTTTTAAATTGTTTTGCAGGTTTTTAATAGACCATTTGGGCTGGTTGAAACCTCTGTGTCCAGCTGACTCCTTTTGAAACAACTCTATAAAACGGTCTTAAGTAAGCACTTGATGGCTACAGTATATGCATGATATAATGCAAAAAGACCGAGGCTAAAGCTGCACATCCCAGGCAAAAAGTTAGCATCTTCGTCAATTTATGACGCGTACAGAAGATATGGAAATAAAGGAGTGGCATTATTTTGTATTACAGGTTAGAGCTAGTTAGCCCTAGTCTTATATACAGTACAGTTTAATAAGGGTCAATTTAAGATCAGTTATTTAGTTCTGACATACAGAAGCCCTGCGTGGATCCTTTGCCTAGAGAAAAACATATATTGCCAACATTGACATATATTAACTGAGCAACTGTATGTTATGATTTATGCCTCATTATTCATATTTTCCGTAAATTTTACTTTTAATGTCGCGAGAGAAAAAGCTTTGAGGATGAGGACTAACCATTGTGTTTGACAAATGTAACCCTATTACAGATAAGTATTTGGCTTGGGTTGTTGGAGTGTCCATCCATCCATCCATCCATCCATCCATCCATTATCTGTAACCGCTAATCCTATTCAGGGTCGCGGGGGGGGGGGCTGGAGCCGATCCCAGCTGACATTTGGCGAAGGCGGAGTACACCCATGGACAGGTCGCCAGACTATCACAGGGCTGACACATACAGACAACCATTCATGCCACATTCACACCTACGGGCAACCTAGAGTCAACAATAAACCCAACCTGCATGTATTTGGACTGTGGGAGGAAACCAGAGAACCCGGAGGAAACCCACGCTAACACGGGGAGAAACATGCAAACTCCACAGAAGGGCCCCAAGCTGGGTTTGAACCGCCTCTTGCTGTGAGGCGACAGTGCTAACCACTGCATGATGGTGCACCCTTGTTGGAGTGTCAACTTCCCCAAATCAGGACAGAGTCGCTAACGCTACATTGCACTGAACACGGATATATTAGTATCCAGAATACTACACAGTGGATTTATTTTCTAACCTCTAACACCCACAAAATAATGCAGCAAATGATGCTGCTTGGCTTTGTTAGGTAGTGCTACGTTAGTGCTACTACAACCTGATAACACGTGTTATCAGATAAGTGTGTAATAGACCTGCATGTCTGCCAGAGGATAGCGTGTCAGTGTCGCATTTTGCCTCGTCACGGCGTGAGTATTACATACATGTATAAAGGTGCAGTACCAGCAGGGGACAACAAAACCACTTAGTTAGGTTTGAGAAAAATCTCATGGTTGGGCTTATAATAGGTACGTAATGTAAGTACAGTACGTACGGAAACAACGTAACATGAGTACGGAAAACACATCACAAACGTCACTAACATAGCTTACAAAACAAAACACTTGTCTTGAACACACCAGTCTCCTGGTTGAAAGTCCTGTGTTTGTTGGACCCATACATCTCCCCTCCCATGAGCGGTAGCTGCAACAGTTGTTGCTACGGACAATTTTACAGACCAACAAACAATTAGGATACACGTGCAACCCCCCCGTGTGTGTGTTTGTGTCCATTTCTGTGCATACACGCTTGCAGAAATGCACTCGGTCCATATTTTGCAAGCCCCACCCACCCACCGACCCCCCTGAGAACACTTAATTTCAACATGTGTGCAACTCCGTCACCTGTCATCAAGCCCCTGGTTTCCATTTCTATCCATGCTTCCAATAAACAACCACACCCATGAAGTGATTTCCATATCCAGCCGCATGGGAGCAGCAACACTGGAGTATTTTCAGGTCACACAACTGGTCATGACAAACTGAGCTCAATGAGGTTTGCCACTCTCACTATTTCTGAAGTGAACAGATGGTCCCGCTGCTCACATGAGTGATCGGCAAACGAACACTGACCGAAATAGCATCATTCAGGTTAACTGTGCTGCGGGCAAACAGCATTTAGCTAAAAGTCATATATATTTTCCTACAAGCCTACACTCTCAAGGCCTCCCCATCCCCCCCCTGTTGAGTGTGAAGTGTGGAACAAATCGCCACATTCCAAGTCCATATACAGTCAGGAAAATCTCTCAACATGAGTTATGTTTACCTTTATGAGTATGGTCAAGGCGAAAGAAAAAGAGATATGGAGGCTGGGGTCAATACAAACGCAAATGCTGAAATGCTTGAGGGATGTGCAACATGCAAAGGATAGCTGCAGAACAAAGAGGGCTTATACATTCAGAAGGTTTGTGTGAATTGTAATATGTTGTGTTGATTAATATGTTGTGTTGATTAAGAATCAATACAATACTTTTTCAGTCAACCAGACATTCGCCATGTCAATTTGACCTTCCAACCTCATTGAAGCCCGCCCCCGTCATCTAGAATACAAAGTCCCAAAGAAACTTTTCCTTTCTTTCCAGACTTTGATGAAACATGAGCTTTTTTTCATCTTGCGCCTTGCAGCAATGACAGGAGAGACATGAAATAGGCTCCACTCAGGGAGAAGTTGACAGATATATTGATCCATCTAGAAAACAGTAACTGCAGGTGCCCGGGGGTGAGAGCCGCCATTACCGCCGAGTACTGTTCCCCCTCCTGTGTGAAAGCAGCTTGATCGGCTGTAAAACTGCAGAGAGCAGCTTGTCATCAAACCTTGGGGGGGCACGATTTACTGCCATAGACTTCCCTCTGTGAAATGCATGCATGCTAAACAGCAATAAAATGTCAGCCGTTAAATAAACAAACCGCAAGACGGAAGAAATTGACACGTACGCTATTAGCTCTACTGTGACACACTGGAGGGACGAATGGAAAACTAGCTTTGAATCTTTAAAATGAAAAGTGTGTGATACATCTCAATCAGGGCAGGTCAGAAACTGGGAGCTTTCGGGGGAATGTGGCCACTAAATTGAACATCAAGCGCTGAGCCACAATCTATAAAGCACCCGTCTGCAGTGGAGTGTGCTTCACTGTGCTGGATAAGTGCTCCACCTACTCACCTTACCATGCTTGACAATATCCAGAAAAAGGTTCTGAAAGATGCTGGAGTGGAGCAGGGACTGAGAGGCTGTGGATGGCCAGTTGACAACAGACACACTCATCAGGTTTGTACTATATGTACCAAAGGACATAGGCGCTGGAATAGGGGGGGGGCAACAACGGGACTTTTTGTCCCCCCACTTTCTGGTGTAAAGTGGAAACTTCTAATTCAGGTATTAAGGTCATAGAACGTTGGTGATAATGTCTGTATGGTGTAACATGTTGGACCTTTATCCAATCATAATCAACCATTGTGTAGCCTAATTCAAATGAAAATGATCCGACATCCAGCCCGCCGTAGTCTAGGGTAGGCCCGCCACAAATATTTTTTTGCACTTCTCAATGTCCACGCAGTCTGCCGGGGAGATTAAACCTGGCGAGTCAAGATGTCTCCCCGGCGCTGGCTGGCCATCACATCGTATTTCCTCCTATGCAGCGGCCCTAAGTCCGCTTGAAAAAGGCCCGGGCTGAAGGTTGCTTGCGGCTCCAAACGTGAGTTACCTCAGTTTCCGGGGCCGTGGAGTGCTCCTGGCGCGACTGTCAACCGGGGTGGACTGTCCTCATTGCGTCAGGGGTCTGCTGGGATGTCGGCATCCCACCCGTCTCCAGGCACGGACCCTGCTTTGTGGGTGGGACTTTTTGCCGTGTCATCGCCAGTCATATACAATAATGTGTTTATGATTACATTGTTTAGTAGAGCACAAAGTTCTTCATAGATCTTGCATCTTCATTTTGCTCTCTATGTGCATCAGATTGATGCTTTTAATTTTAAAATGTACAATATTTTCTTCCAGGGGAGCATCCCTCCGGACCTCTATAGAGGGTATCATAGTCTCACAAACTCCTGTGGGAAACACCGTATTATATCATCCAAAACTGAATGATCCTTCCACTTCAAAACTCATTCCGGTGCCACTGCCAAAGGATACCTCTAAATGATTCTACTTTGTACGTTTTTGTGGACTGGGCATGCTAATAGCTTGTAAAAGTATTGAGTGGATGGAAGGCTGTTAAATGTTTTATTCACTCTCATTGATCAACCACTTCAATTTAGTTGTATATGTTGTTGGCGACTCGTGAATTATTAAATGCGTTTTATTTTAGGGAGATTGATTCTACTTTCTATTTAATATTTATTAGTGTTCTATCAAATAACACTTTCGCTATTTGCTCCATGGGAGTAGCAGACATGAAAAATGAATGGAGACAATTAAACTGTTATTTTTTTCCATCAAATACACGACACCAGAAAACTCATTAAGAGCACAGCTACAAAAGTCGGCCTTGTCAAACCCTGCAGGCACGGTATCTGCAGGCTCATTAGACGAGCACTGAGTGGAATGTCCTCCAGTACCTGAACATATCGCTGAACGCCAGCATGCACAGAGATATTTGCAGTATACAGTACCAAACAGCCAGCTTGGTTGAGTTTTGGTGAACAAGGCAAACGAGAATACGCCATCAGCCCAGTAAGGGAACTACTAAAGGGAAAAGCCAAAGTAAACAATAAGTGGATGCACACCATAAAGGCGATGTCACCCACTCTGTTATGTTTGGGTTTTTTTTGTCAAAGTTAAAGAGAAAATAACACATTAACGCAAATTTGTTTTAACGCCACTAATTTCTTTAAAGCATTAACACAATCAATCTTTCAGAGGTTGTAGCGGGCTCAGTTTTAAAGCCAGAGTGAAGACACTGGTACCAACCATGTCATACTAGCTCGTCACGAAGGAGGTTAAATAACGCTCCACGCTCCACAGGGGTCCCTTGACCTCTGACCTCAAGATATGGGAACGAAAATGGGTTCTATGGGTACCCACGAGTCTCCCCTTTACAGACATGCTCACTTTATGATAATCACATGCATCTTTCGGCAAGTCATCAGGTACTAATGTAACATAATAAACATATGTTATGTTTCTTAATAACATATAACATAATAAATATATACATAACTTTGCATAAAGCAAGAATATTTGCCCACTCCCATGTTAAGAGGATTAAATACTTGACAAATCTCCCTTTAAGGTACTTTATTTTATTTTTCTATCTCTACACAATCTCCTATAAGTGATCTTGTTAGTTGAGATCTTGTGAATTTTAAGTTTTCCATTGTTTTTACTGTTATTTTGACGTGTGAGTGGAGACCTTCTCAACACTTACTAGGGTTGGGCGATTCAATGAATATATTGGCGATTGGCGATCAAGTACGTCGCGATTTTTGGCATTTTATTTTGCTAATTTAATGGTCTGCCTCCAAACATACATCTTTATCATCATTCAATTAGGGCTGCAACTAACAATTATATTAATTATCAATCAATACGTTGATATTTTCATGATAAATTGATTAATTGTTGAGTCTATGGAAATTTTTTTAAATAGTGTTAATCACAATGGTCCAGAACTGTGAGAGCAAAACTGCAAATCCTCACATTTGAGAAGCTGGTAACCGGGAATGCTCAGCCATTTCACTTGATAAATGACTTGAATGATTAACTGATCTATCTTGTTGACAGTTAACCTGCCGTAGATTAAGTAGCCAAACATTGACTATTTGTTTCAGTGCTAATTAGTGGCAAACTTCCACCTTTTTCATATATGTGAAAGAAATATAGAGGAAAAACAGTCCATTGGTCCAACAAGCAACAATACTGGACATTCTGCTGAGTGCATAAAAAGCTGGGAGGAGACTATAACTGCGGTATCAGTTCTATTTACCGTTTTATGTAGGAATAAATCCTCAGTGACTGCCTGCATAAACATTCCTGCAGCAGTTGATTTGAAGAATAAGGGGTGAAATAACTGGGAACTGTAGATATACTGAAGACTAAGGGTGATGCATTCAATTTCTCATACAACAGTTAAGTCTGGGCTCCCGGCCCAGAATTGCTTACTGAATACACAATTTCATGAGCCTCAAAGATGGTAAGGTGGTAATGTGATGCATCATTGCCAAACATGCACAATGGCAGTGGAATTGGGCATTCTCACAGCAGAGAGGAAGACAGTCATAGGACAAAATAAGAAATAAACAAATTAAAATCTTGGAAAATGGACAGAATGCGCTTTTCGCAATGATCTCTGATTCCGTAGCACTTCAACAGAGAGCCAGTAGAAACCTCCGATTATCTGCAGCGGAATGAAATTGAACACAATTTTCAGCACCTGGCCTCAAATGACCGCAACACTTTATCAGAATTAAGTAGCTTTTTTTGAAATCCTCTTGCAAAGGAAAGGATGAGTGAGCTGGAGGGGGGGGTTTCACATTGATGTCTGACTCATACTTTCTGTCAGGGTGAACCCAATAAAATCAGGGGATGGGTGCAGTGCAGCTCTCTTTTCCCCACGTGAAGTTCATAGTTTTGCTCAAAGGCATGATACAGATGCTAAAAATGCAGTCTAAAAATGATGAATTGTTGTAAATCATCTCAAGAATTGTTTGGGGTTTCTTAATGCCGGTAGTCCAAAATGTAAAAGTAAAGGTCTTCTAGACTAAATGAAGCTTATTGTTCACTCTGAATGATGTTCCTCCTGATTGAACTGGCTTTAAAACAGTGGGTCTGGATTGTGCAACCAGAAGGGTACAAAGAGAAAAGCTCTGCCTCAGGAGATGCAGAACGCTCTAAAGCTATCAAGCCAAACGGCTGCTATGGCAACCTTTATGGAGATAAAGCACACAGATGCTGTCATTAGGAAAAAGGCTGATCGATTTTGCTAAGCTGTCATTAGGAAAAAGGTTAGCCGATTTGTTAAGAGCATATTAGGGAGAAAAAAAAACAACAACAACGTCTGAGGGGATCTTTGGTCCTAGTGATGATAAAGTGCTTTATGAAACACAAGATTAATGCTGCGTCTTACTCAGCAGATCAAGTTAGCATTCTGGGAATAAAGGGCGAAGGCTGGACTCTCATGAAAACAAAGTAGGATTCTGGTTTGAGCCTGTCTGCGTTCAAACAATATAAAAGTACCAACAACCAATCGATGAGCAGTGATAGATAATCGTTTCTCCTTGCTGACCAAGACTAACTAAGCAGAACGACAACAGCTTGTGCTTTGCCAAAAGACGTATTATCATGTTCATGTATTTTTAATTATCCAATAGTATTTGTATTTTATCACGCTTCTTGAGATGCAAAAAAAAAAAAAAAATAGAGCTGTATTGAAAGATTATTTTAATTACTGATAAAGCTGCTGATTTTTTCTTCATTAAATGTTTGTTTTTTTCCTAGAAAATGTCAGGAAACAGTAAATAATGTCCGTTATGATTTCCTAGAACCCAAGGTGACGTTTCCAAGTTGCGTGTTTTGTCCGACCAAAAGCCGAAAACTCAAAGATATTCAGTTTCATATTATATATGACAAAGAAAATCCTCACATATGAGAATCTAGGGCCAGCAGATGTTTGTTCATTTTGGCTGAAAATAAAACTGTCAATTAATTTTCTTTTTATCGATTAATCGTTTCAAATTTAATACAAATTGCAGTATATGCATAAATAAACACATGCAAAATGGAAGATGAAAGCAACTCTAAAGGGTCAGAGGTCAACAGTGCAGAGGAAACATGCATAGAAAGTGAGAAAATATTAATATTGATGGTTAATTCAAAAGGCAGAAGAATCGATAAATGATTAATGGAGTTGAAGTGCTGGGAGGGAAAAAAAAAAAAAATCAAAGCTTAAACCATCCATTCATTTGCTGACAAATACTATAAATGAATACTAAACTACTCAACATGTTTAAATATTTTAGTGATGATTCCATATTGTGGAATTCTGATTTGGCTTTGTACATGTATTGTATAGTGTGTGAGGCATACAGTATATGAAAGTACAGTTGGACTTTTCTATGTTCCACACCTGTCACCTTCAAACCCCGATAACCCTGACGAAATGTCTCCTAAACAAAGTGATAAAATAGAAACGCTGCTGGTCAGAACCATTCTGAGATAAAGCAGAACAATTCAATGCCCTTTTCCAAATCATAACGTTAGCTATAGCTGTGACAATGCAGGGTGTCACTGCAGATAAAAGCCCGGTCGATATCCGAGGACAGTAATGAATTGCTTATGACATCAGAGTACTAATGTTAGCACAACTGCTCCCTTAGGGCACTGCTGAAAAGCATACGGGATGCCTCCTCACATTGAAATCCATTTTGCTGCTTTGTATGCACTTTTCAGACCACTCAGATAGTGTGTGAATACTCTGCGTCGCAACGGGATAATGGATCGTCACACTGGACATATGGCAGGCTTGAAATTGCGCTCTATCTAAATGCTCATCGGGATGCCCACTGCAGTCACTCTTCATTGGCATTCATTACCATTCTTTAGAATCAGGCGTTTTTGAAAAGGTCATTACGGAAAACTGATATA
Organism: Sebastiscus tertius; assembly: GCA_916701665.1. Classification (NCBI taxonomy): domain Eukaryota; kingdom Metazoa; phylum Chordata; class Actinopteri; order Perciformes; family Sebastidae; genus Sebastiscus; species Sebastiscus tertius. Next base: position 9,065 of record CAKAOH010002566.1, on the reverse strand, counting down.
ATCCCCTTCGTTACAAATCAGCCGATGGGATACTTACAACTGCACGAACCTGAAATGCAATCTCACTCCCCTCCCGGTAAGAACACAGCACTGTATATCTCTGTCATTACTCCTCGGATGCACAGGCGACGTTTTATCTACACTCCGGCAGGGGCTATTTGGGGAGATGTAGGCTCTCGAACAAGACGCTGATAAGGCTGACTTGCTTTGTATGACCATTGACATACAGCAGAGAGGGAACCTGTAATGGAAAACTATTTATTTTCTGAGAAACTTTAGCCTCAAACAGAATAAGCTTGGCACCAGCTCCACTTTAAAGATGAATGCTTTATTTCTTCACGCTTGCATTTTTTTTTAATTGCAGGCTCTGAAATGGTTAAATTGACTTCCAGCTCTTTTTCAAGGGGCATTAGGTCTGGTATTAATGCCTGCTGACAAAAGCTGGCTTCCACACTGCGAGCCTTAATGCTCAATTCCGATGTATTGTTGAGATCTGATTTTCTTTTTATTACACGCATTGTGATTTCTGTGTAGCCAGCTATCTAATACAGATCTGAAAAGGTTACCAGCCCCAAAAATCAGCCACGGATGCTTTCTTTTGTTAAATTCTTTAGATGTCTGAACCGATCCCAAAGGCTCTAACACGTTTGCAGTGACATTGCAGCAACATTCACCCCGTGATCCTGTTCAGCCATTTCTTTTTGATATGCTTTCAAAACACAGACCGGTTATATGAGAGGCACTTTGAATTTTGCTTGAAGCGTTTTCTCTAAATCCTCATGGAGGTCCAACACCTCATTATCCCTCCTTTAAACAATGTCCTTCATGCTCACTAGTGCTGCCAACAGTGTGTATGTTAAGGCCGCCCACGGTGGGATTATGAACGTCCTGGTTGGAGGCACATAAAAGTTGTATGAATTCTAATGAGACTTTTCAGATCGCTAATGTGTATCAGATTTCTGACCACATGTGAAAGTGGATCAAATCAGAGTTGAAAATGTCAGACACGATAGCCGTGTTTCCATTCAATTGTCAAGTGAATTTTAAGTGGACTTTTGAAATGTCGCCAAAAAAAATGCAAATTAGGCCCGTTTCCATCAACTGGTAGAGCCAAAAACCACCTGAAGCGATCATAAAAACGTTTTTTTCGCAATTGAAGTATTAAATTTCGCCGTTTCCATACAGCTTTTCTAACGAGATACTTCAAAATGCACATAAAAATATGTGAATGGAAACACGATTAATGTGGCGTTCTTACTTTATACCGCCATTGAGAGGATTCAGAAGGGAAAACATCTGATTTGGACCAGCTGTGCCTTCAGTTTGAACAGAGGTAAAGCCTCGTGCGTCTCGAGCACTATCATTAAGGCAGCTCTTCACCTCTGGCTCTGAACCAAAGAAAGCTCTGCCTACATCTGTTAGCAGAGGAGGTGACCTTCTGTGTAATTGGTGGGCTTATCAAACAGAAAACGCATGCTGGCTATCTTATAATGTGAGGGCAAAGAAGTTAATGCATGGGCCCCCTGTAGCTGGATAATGCATACAGGTGACCTGACTGAGAACATCGCTGGTGACGCTAATGCTTGAGAGTTTCACCCAACGGAGAGCAGCGTTTTAGTATTGATGAGCATTCTTTAACGGATGAGTTTGTCTTGTTAGCACACGTTAAACGCTGAAGCACAAAAAAAAGTTCCAGTGAACAATGAATGCAGCCGTTTTCTTGAAGGAACTTCTACTTCTACGTGATCTACATATAATGGTGTATGTCCCAACTCGCCAGAGCCCATTTCACCCACCAGGAACTCCACATTATAACCAACACAAATAGGGAGCAAAACAAACAGAGCTAAGGTTATTTATGGAATATAAATGAGCAGGACTGAAAATAAGTTTGTGAGCGCGTCCACTAGAGCTGAAACAATTTGTCAATTAATCCATTAGCTGATCTCAACCACTATTTTTTATAACTGCTTAATCGTTTCAAGGTAAAACGCCAAACATTCTCTTTTTATAGCTTCTCAAATTTACAGATTTAATGGTTTTCTTTGTCAATTATGATAGTTGACTGAATATCTTTCAGTTTTTAACTGTTGTTCGGATAAAACAATACATTTGACTTTGATGTAACCACCGACTGATACATTATAGTAGGCATTTTCAGTATTTTCTAATGACTTTTAGACAGAACAATGAATGAATTACTCAATCAAATAATCTGCATCCCTAAGTGCTGCACTCTTTATTTGTTCTTAGTTCTTAAACATGAGAAATGCAAAGTCTCGAGTCCCAACTGGCACTTTAGAAGTTTCCTGGTACAGAAACAGCACTTAGGAAAAAAAGTATTTATTTATGCAAATTCAAATGGGGAAAGTCATTAGCATTTAAACTAACCAAGCAAATAAGCAAGCAAGTTTGACTAGAATTCGCTTTTACAGTGAAGCTGCTGCAAAGGTGTTTAAATAGACTGAACATTACATTGGAAAGGGAAAGAGACTTCATACCTGCGGCACAGAGAAAGGAGACTGGATCAGAAAACCCTGAGGCTTCCATAAAAGACGAGAGTCTAACACGACTAATGCCATCTTCTAATGTTACGGTAGATGTTGCTCGTCTTTACCAACAATTTTGCCCCTCTCCCTTAGATTTTGAGGGACATGTTGGGATTTCTTGTGACATTTAAGATCTACATTTCTGACACTGAAGGGTTGGTACGAACAGGAAAGAGAAAACGATAAAAGGAAAGAAGAAGGAATCTACAATATATCTGAGGAATGACCACATCATGCCCGGGAACAGTAATGAACTCCCCCCTCCTCACCTCATCTCTCAGTTTGATTGAGTGAAGGGTCAGCGTTCGTTTTCACTGAGAACAAAAACAATAATGATCTGGAAAGCGTCAGTCCCCCCATATATTTACTGCTCCTCAGGCCAGCCGGGTCTTTAAATATGATGGCACACGAAAGTCACAGACATCATGAATCTCAGCCTATACTGTGGGAGGTGACTGAATGGGGAAAAGGGGACAGTGTATCGCACCAGGGAAATGTAGATGACATTTAAATGATAGCTTTATACTGTAGTGTGCTGCTTCTATTTGAAAAAGGGTTGGTCCAGTATTGAATGATATGGTAATGTCTCAGAACGTCTTTTTATTATTTGTTCATTTCTCTGAGTAAGACCATTTGTGTTACAAGGACATATTGACTGAATCTTCTGTTTTGTATCTCAATTTATTGACAAAATTTGACATGTAGGACATATTATTAAGAACGAAGGGGGCCCTATTTAAGTTATCTATAGCGCATGACTTAAAGTGCATGGCGCAAGTGCATTTAGAGCGTGTCCAACTCCCTTTTTGTTAGTTAAATGGCGCATAATCTGGGCGCAAAGTAAGGGGCAAAGGTGTTGTATTTAACCTCTTGATTAGACGTAGGTGTGTTTTGGTCGTAACATAAATTAAACCAATCAGAGTGTCATCTCCCATTTCCTTTAAATGCCAGGCACATTGCTATTTGAATGGTGGATTCAGAAAAATTGAGAAGCAAGTAGTTTTCTGCAGTGAAAAATGCTGTTTTTGAAAGGCTAAACGCCAACAAATATCGATTGAAGCAGAATATTCCGTTGGATAAAAACATGTAGTGTCTTTTTTTTCAATCAATTTTGACTTTTGGACTTGACAATACTCTGGAGTTATTGGAAATATTTGGATCACACAAGTTAGAAACAGTCCTACGCAGCCACCACTGGAATCTAATCCTACAAATAGTATAATACTAACAATATTAGTGTAGCCTGATCTTTATCTGCAACTGTCCAGACATACCAGATTTAAACAGAATGAACAGACATGCAAATAGAAAAAGCTGCGCAGCATTCAAATGTTGATTTAGGATTTGAATGTCGACGTTATGAAACTTTGAAGCTCTTCGGTACAGCCTTAGAATCATCTTATATTGATGAGTTTCATATTCTGTTACTGGTTAAGAGGGGACTCCGTTTACTATTTCTCGCTGTCCATTGACAGGGGTGCTGAATTAATGTTGCCGTGGCATATTGTGAAGGGATGGAAGAGACATGTATGCGGTCTGTGGACCTTCTGCCTCCGCCGTTTCCCAATCCTCTGTCCCATCAATAACTCAATTTGACTGCATATGAGCAAAATGCACCAATAATCTATTTAACTGAGGAGGAAAGCGCTGCTGCCTCATTATAAGACCAAACACGCCCATGGGAAGAACACCCTTTATTTCAAGGATGAATGTGAAGCAATTAGAAATGTTGTTTTGGAAATATCATAAGCCAAAAGGCATAACCAAAAATGATAACATACTGATTTGCAGAATACTTTCAATGTCAGAAAGATTCATGGCATGTCTGACTGACTAAATCTGTCTCGAGAGTTACAAGATAGACACAAAAAAAAATTATGCATTTGTTTTGCCAAATACTGACAACGTGATGAATTGTGGTACATGAGGACGCAGCTTTAGCTCCATATTTTCATTTCCAGCCTGGAAATATTCAAAATGTTGTTGATAGTGTGGAATTAGATGCAAATCTTGGGTTTTGAATAGCAGATGTTCGAGGGCATTGATCTGGATATGTTCACCAGGCACTCTGCATGCAGATCAGTCGGTTTAAGAAGTTGCAAACACCTTTTCCCTCAGAGAAACATAAATGTCTCATTCTCCCAAGATTTGAATATGCTTGTTTTCAATATTGTTACTTTGATACATTTTCAAATAATTGCACAGCTCTAGTTGTATATGGTAATATCAATAGGGGTGTTGGTTATGTAAATCTTTCTGAGTAGGAGCCAATCTGCCTTTCCTCCATCTCTCAGGAGGCTAAGCGGAGCCAATAAGGGGTTAGAGTCCTTGTTAACATGCTGCTGAAAGCCAGTAAAGACCAATGTACATGCACAGGATTTATATCATCTCGAGCACTGCCAAGAAAATGTTGTCTCTATTTATTTGACTTTTTTTTCCCCTTGTAAAGTCCTTTAAAAACAGATCTTCTCACAAAACCTGAAAGCACTGAACCAAAGAATGGACTGAGCACTTGGATGGAGTGTGAACATTAATCCTGACACACTAAATCATTGATAAGAGCCATAGTGTGCTGGAACAAATTCACCAAGGCCATCTTTAGTTGGCTCACTAATAATGCGGCAGAGGTAGCCCTGAGCTTTTGATGGAGGGGAGAAAAAATACAATGCGGGAGACTGGGTTCACTACTGTGCGGCTGCTTTTTTTATTTCATGACTCAGAGCTAACCCACAAAGGTCCACTAACTGCCATTGTTGCGGACCATGCACAGACTGTATCAACTGAGGGACCATTTAAAAAAAGGAGTGAAGCCAGAGTTACACAGCAGAACATAGATTCAAGACTCAACAAGACTGAACCTTGTCTGGCAGGACAAGTATATAATATATGATTTTATCTCAGTTCACCTTTTTAACAAGACTAACAGTGGGTTCCAGCACCCATACTACCACACTGTTTAGGATGGCAGAAAAAGATTTAGTATGTCCCAATACATAGTATGTCAAATGCAGTACGCCAAAAATACCAGGATGTCCTACTACATCCAGTCGTATTTTGCAGTATGCAAGTCAGCATGCTTTTCTGGCTACTGTGACCCACAATCCTCTACACAGCAGATATATGACCAAGAGGGTCCAAGTTCAATGTGCAATGTTTCGGCGAAGTAGTATGTCCCAAATGTATGCATCAATATGTACTTTGTAAGGGCAGCTGCAGTATGTACTAAAAGCAAAAAGAAAAAGTATGCACCCAATGAGTCCACACTCATGTTAGAGGCTTTTATAAGGCTGTAGACACAACAGTGCTTTGAGCTCATTTCTAACAACAACAATGCTAACGTAGATGTTTAGCGTGTGATGGGGGATGTTTAGCTTGATCACCATTCAGTTTAGGGTGCGCTATCATTTGATAATTAGTTAATTAGCACAAAATATAAAGTATAGCTGAGGCTGATGGGAATGTCCTTAGTATTAGAACATTTTAAAATTAAAAACTACATGACAATCCATATAACAATTGTTGAGACATTTCACTCAAAACCACAAATCTCAACCTCGTGGTGATGCTAGATGAAAAGTCAATGGATCACCAAAGTGATTTAGGGTACATCATCTGGGAAGTGGGAACCATGAATGTTTGTACAACAATCCATCTAGTAGATGTTCAGATATTTCATTGGTTAAGTGTAAACTTTAACCTTCTGGTGGTACTTAAAACTACTAAATATTTAATAAATGCATCAAAAAGGTGTAATTATTCAAATTCTACATTAAAAACACAACTGTATTCACAAAAAAAAGCCTACATGTGCTTGAACAATTTAGGATGAAAGAGAGAGAAAGAGCTAATTGTTTATTCCCCACAGTTATCTCATGAGACCTATTTAATTGGAGATCCTTCTAATGGGGCAGAAGGTACCTTAAGGGGATGATGTGGGGTCTTTTTTATAATCTCAGAACTTTTTTTTTTAATCATTGTGATTACTGAATACAAGACGTTAATTAATCCAAATGATTTCATTAGCAAGCTCAGTTGATTTAAATATTCAAACTTCATTTACAGTGACTCACAGCCATGTTCAACTCAGCTCCAACAACAGCGAGGAAATGTCTGCGTAACACTCTGCGTAACATCAGAAGTGGCATTTTCAAGAGAAATATGTTCTTAGTGTGCTCCGCATTATTACAGTAATCAAATGGGAGGCCTGCTATGTACAGTAGATGCGGCATGAAATAACCTTTCGTAATTACATCACTATAAAGTTATTCAGAGTCCCCAGGGAACAATTAGGATTTGGCATATGGTCGCCTGTATTATTAACCAGCCCAGAGCAAAAACACACAGAGCAAATCAAAGTCCCAACATGAAGCAGCTCTGGTTCCGTCTTTGTTTTGAAGACGTGAAATACACTCCATGGTAATGTCAGCTTATAGACATGCCATTATATAAATACACTCACCGGCCACTTTATTAGGCACACCTGTTCAATTGCTTGTTAACACAAATAGCTAATCAGCCAATCACATGGCAGCAACTCAATGCATTACGTCATCTAGACGTGGTGAAGACGACTTGCTGAAGTTCAAACCGAGCATCAGAATGGGGAAGAAAGGGGATTTAAGTGACTTTGAACGTGGCGTGGTTGTTGGTGCCAGACGGGCTGGTCTGAGTATTTCAAAAACTGCTGATCTACTGGGATTTTCACGAACAACCATCTCTAGGGTTTACAGAGAATGGTCCGAAAAAGAGAACATATCCAGTGAGCGGCAGTTGTGTGGACGGAAATGCCTTGTTGCTGTCAGAGGTCAGAGGAGAATGGGCAGAGTGGTTGGGGATGATGGAAAGGCAACAGTAACTCAAATAACCACTCGTTACAACCAAGGTATACAGAATACCATCTCTGAACGCACAACACGTCCAACCTTGAAGCAGATGGGCTACAGCAGCAGAAGATCACCCGGTACTAGCAAGGTGTACCTAATAAAGTGGCCGGTGAGTGTATATCAACTATAAGGTGTTCCTTGAAATGAGATTATTTCAGAGCTAAAGTGACACGTAAACAACTGTGTGCCTATATAAAAGCTGTACAGAGGAATTGCGATGTGACAAGAATGAAATGTGGCCATCCCATCAACAAACTTTTAATTTGCTTATTCTGCAGCTACACAACCTTTTTAACACTGGGGGGCACAACGCTATATTCTATCTTGCAAAAAGCTATTTACTGAATGACTGCCTTGAAGATGAGAAAAATAAAACAACTCAGTCGCTGCCCTGGGAATAGGCAAATTACACCCACCACCATGCAGTACAAATGATCATTAGCACTGTAATTATTGGAAGGCCATCATGTTTGAAATTCATCAGGAGAAGTGGATTGCCAGTAAGCACTCCAAGAAATATGAGGAAATGCATCACAGGGGGATTAAGCGGTGGGCTAATGTCCTCTGTTTCATAAAAAGGTGTCATTCCCTCAATTGGAGGTTCCTGGAAGAGAGTGCATGTTTCTTTGTAAAGACAAAAAAAACACTTTTCACATGTGGATGATGTACTGAATGTTACTTATCAATTTGATATTTTTAATAATTTAAAAAGACACTGAACATGTTGCACCAATCCAGGCCTGTACAGTACATAACAGTCTGAGTGTAATGAACCGGCACTATTACTCCAAAATAGGTGCTGTTACTTAAGCAGGTCCATAATGTCAAACAAACACACAGCAAGAACTCGTGCAGACAATTTATTCTGGCGAGTGACTCTGTTAGTGTTGAGACGGAGTTAACTGTCATAACAAAGCGTATATTGTGCCATGCTAAAAAGCTCTGCAGGCCAGCTGAGAGCCTTCTCTTTTCCATGACCTCATTTTTGTTTGGTTTCCTTGCAGGAGGCCTGGTGTGGTTTGTTGACCCAATTTCTGAAGGGGTGCGCGTCTGCCGATAGGCCCCGACACGCGCAAACTACAACAATTACTTAAGGAGGATAGGCCTCGTCCGCTGGGAGAACTGATACTCCTGGTTTTTCCCTCAAGTGAGAACAAATGGGACTGGTGCCATTAGTGGAGCAGCAAATATAGAGGCTGCCCTTAATGTGTAGCTGCATGGGTGAGAAATTCCCAACCTTGTTCTCTGTGAAAGAGAGAAAAAAACTATTAAGTGCCACTTTAAAAGAATGTTCTGGATTGGGTCAATGCTACCAATAAGGAAGATGCCAGATTGGTGGACTGGGTCGATGCTACGAGACGCCAGATTTCCAGTTGTACGGCGAGAAAAGGACCTTCACTATGACAAAGATAACGACATAAGAAAAGTAATTCTCCAAGGTCGATCAAGACGCAAGGCTCTGGCTGTTGTTTCAGGGTAAACTGAACAAGTGCATTTCAGTCTGACTAAAAACTATGTGGTAATTCCAATACAGGGCTCAGTATTGTTTGAATTTGTTAAATTAAAACAAAGTAAGGAAACAAACTGATTTCTATTCTATTGTCGTAATTTTAATGTCTGTACCGGAATGATC
>CAKAOH010002564.1:1167-15246 GCA_916701665.1 Sebastiscus tertius | reverse complement strand
CACCTGTTCAATTGCTTGTTAACACAAATAGCTAATCAGCCAATCACATGGCAGCAACTCAATGCATTTAGGCATCTAGAGGTGGTGAAGATGACTTGCTGAAGTTCAAACTGAGCATCAGAATGGGGAAGAAAGGGGATTTAAGTGACTTTGAACGTGGCATGGTTGTTGGTGCCAGGCTGGCTGGTCTGAGTATTTCAAAAACTGATGCATGCACGCACAACCATCTCTAGGGTTTACAGAGAATGGTCCGAAAAAGAGAAAATATCCAGTGAGCGGCAGTTGTGTGGACGAAAATGCCTTGTTGATGTCGGAGATCAGAGGAGAATGGGCAGAGTGGTTGGAGATGATAGAAAGGCAATAGTAACTCAAATAACCACTCGTTACAACCAAGGTATGCAGAATACCATCTCTGAACGCACAACATGTCCAACCTTGAAGCAGATGGGCTACAGCAGCAGAAGACCACCCGGTACTAGCACTTTATTAGGTACACCTTGTACCTTTATTAGGTTCACCTTGTACCTAATAAAGTGTCCGGTAAGTGTATATGGCAATTAAAGAGGTGAATGTGGATCTTGACTACAACATTGATTTCGACTCAAGGACACAATTCCACAAGAGTTTTACTCACCATCATATGAAATGCCAGGGCCTCCTGTGTGAGGAATTCTTCTTGACACTGAAAGCACTTCTTCTTTACGATCCCGTTTTCCACTGGGACTGTTGATTTGGCCGGCACTACGGAAAACCAGTGAGATGTTACAGCTGACAAGCTACTAAAAACACGAGGGGAACAATGATTAAGTTTAGGGTTTGGTCAAAGTAATGAAATTACAAAACTGTATCAACATCATTAAATGACTATAGTAATAGAAACTTACCCAAATCAAGCTTGGCTCTTTTTGCTATGCTTTCTATTGGCTGTGGTAGTAATGCTCGTTTGACTAAACTTTGATCTGTGTGAAATCCAAGAAAATACAATAACATTTTGGTTATTGCCGGCTGATTTGATCTGCAAGTGTGGTGAAGTAAGGATATTAGAAAAGAACATTACTTCTGTTATTGTTATTGGCTTTTACAGGCACAGAAAAGGTCTGAAGAGATTGTGAGTTGGACCGGTTGAGTTGCAGCTGATGAGACGATGCTGAATACACAGCAGGACTCTGCACGTTAGACAGCGTCACAACGTTGTTGCTGATTTGTTGCACCTGAGGTCTGTGGACAACGCCAGGCATTACCGCGGCTGACGTGACCTGCTGGAAGAGATGCTGCTGACCAGCTGAAAGACAGAACAAACCAGATTAAAACTACTTTGATGAAGCTTTTCCATTACACAACTAAATTACTGAAGAGAGAGAAAAGAAGATTTACTCCCCAAAGACGTATATTATACTCAGCTTTACCTGGTACGATTGTAAATGACGTCCCAGGAGGGTAATGGCTCCCAAGAGAGGCAATAAACTCACTGCTGTTTGCCAATTGTGGAGAAGTGACAATAAAGCCCTGAAAAAAAGAAACAAATCCACACTAAACAGGTGTTTGTTCTTATTGCACATTATTGGCAAAAAACATATTTTAATACCAACAATACCTGGTTATTGACCATAACAGGCTGCGGGGTCACTGTGGTCAGATTGGGTGCTGCAGTATTCACTGCATTTCCAGCCATACTCAATGGCAGCATTATTGGTGAGGGGCCAATGGAAGGGTGAGGAGCAGGAGGCTTTACTTCTTGTTTTACTGCACTGTACCTCTGAAGAGGAGGAGGAGGAGGAGGAGGGTTAGGCTTACCGGCCCTCTGGTTATGAGCTGTAAGAACATATAAAAAGGGACAAAATAAGCACTTCAACAGGATATTTTGTCTTTATGTCAGTAAACTGGAAGACAGGCAAACAAAAAAGATGACTTTTCCATTTTTAAACCACCTATAAAAATATAGAATTTGATTATAAACTACTAATACTGAGCTAGTATTAAGTGTGTATTACTAAATAGAAGAGGGTGATTCTGAATTACACATACAGTACGCCATATTATGATTGACGCTATGATTACAATTATGGATTTGTGCTTGTGGAGCTTAAACATCAACAAAATTAGGTGTTCAAACTCTTCACATTAATAGATTTAAAATGCGCTATGACATACAGAGCACTCCAACGAAGATGGGTTCATCATCGTCATCTTCTATCATTTGAACTTCAGAAACTTGTTTCTGCCACGGCTCCAGCTCCTCCTCGACGCACTCCATAAAAAGTTCAGACATCTTGGATCTGCAGCAAAAAAACCCCACAATGTTTATTCAACCTGAACACTACTTCCTGTAGTATATCTTTAAATACTTTTAGATACTAATACTGCAAAGCAATGATCAAATATATTTTACAAGCAACTTATTTATATCACAAAATTAATTCAGTGGCACATCTAAACCAAAAATGCAAGCTGGGTGAAAAAGTGGGGTTAACTATTGGATAAAGTCTTGAATAAAATAGTAATACTCAGATTTTATGATCACCTTTTACACATTTATGAACAGGATTTTTTTAAATTGTAAAGACACCATCTTCCTCAACATTTTCAGTTTCAACAGTGAAGGCTCAATCACAAGACATGGCAAGGAGACGCACACATTTTTGACATTTTGACAAAAGGAAAAACACAGGTGTAAATAATGAAATTAACGATGTGTTAACTAAATGTAGCTGCTTTGGCTTCATGGTCCTGGTATTGTTGCTGCCTCACTGTCACATAATTAATGGTATTAGTAACACCTGTGCTTTTCCTTCTATGACAGGTCATAATGTCTGCTGTGAAAAAGGCCCTTCTGCACTGTATGTCTTCGACTGACAGTTTTTGAACACATGAACCACTGATACAACAAGTTAAACGTGACCATGGCTGACATACTCCCGCTCACTGCTTGACCCGTACTAAAGTAGGACCAAAGTTTTTGCCCTTTTGAAACTAATGGAATTAAATCTATTGAGCACAATCTAGCTTGTTATTAGCGCACCTTCCTCAAGTCCAGGATGCCCAAAATTTTGAAACTTTGTGGGCACCCTGGACTTCTAACCCCCAAAAGGCACAACTAGACCACACTGTCAACCATCATACCAAATTTTAAGTTCCTAAGTTAAATAGTTTCCGAGTTGTACTCCGGAAACGAAAGTGTGACACACCAAACGGACCACTAGAACAATACATGCAAATGGTTTTGAATGAAACTGAATGTGACACAGGAAGCAATATTTATGGTGGTTATTCTGATCAGGAAAAATTATAGTGGAGCGGATAGTGGAAAAATCATGCAAATAGTGATACAAGCACCAAATTTGGCGTGATGATTCCCGAGGGGACGCTTTGCAAATATGAACAATTGGCCACTTGAAAATCCAATTTGACGGCCATTTTCCAAGATGGCCGCAGAATTGACCTGCAGATAATGATTTCTCTCGTAGAAATTCATCTACTTGGTCGAGTAGGGGATCAGTAGTCCAACGTTTCCTTCCCTGAAAGACCGGATAAGCAGGAATATGACAAGCTCCACATCCAACACCGAGTGTTAGAACTGGAACTGTGGACTCTCAAGCCGCAAAAACCACAAAGCAAAGACTCAGTGGACAGCCAGAAAGTAAGAAAAAACGTATTGTAGGATGTTAAAGCTGTAAAAATTAGATCAAGCATACCAGAAAACATATAACTCCACATCACACATTCAAATTGACCAAGTACATGCACTTCCTTAAGAAAAACATTCTCTGCGAGTACATTTGACAGCAATTTTGAAAAAATGGCCACCATAATGCAGTTAAAAATTGTTAAAACTATCAAAATAAGATCCATCATGCCAGAAAATATATAATTTGACACCAAGGTCACTCAATTCGACCAAGTAGATGAATTTCTATGAGATAAATCATCATTGGCAGGTCAATTTGGCGGCCATCTTGAAAAATGGCGGCCATCTTGGATTTCCAAGTGGCCAATCGTTTATATTTGCTGAGTTACCCCTCGGCAATCATCATGCTAAATCTGGTGCTTGTATCACGATTTGATTGACAAATGGATGTTATCCGCTCCACTATGAGGGCCTGTTATTGGAACAAAGCTTTTCAGTTGCCTTCCAAGATGGTGACAGTATTGGTTACTATAGGAACTGTTGATGTCACACCTTTAACCCAAATAAAGACATAAAAACACTATACAATGGCATATGTTATAATCATTTACTAATCATGTGTTTGCTAATGTGTGACAGGAAATAAACTTGGGTTACAAGTTAGTTTCTAAATAAAGTATAATTAGATTAAATAAATCTGAGTGTAAAGATGCTGTTTTAGCTTTGAGCTAACATTGTTCCCTTCACCATCACATCCTAAATGTAACACTATTAAGACATAACTATTAGCTTCCTTCTAACCTCTGAACAGTCAGATCAACTGTTTACCATTAGCATCATATGAGTGTAGCTAACGTTAGCTCACACTGCCTGGACAGCCAGCTAGTTGATGCTAACAAGCTAATAGTTATGATGCTCACTGCTCCTGCTAGTCAACAGTCTGCGACTCGGTCACACCAGCACGTGTTATAAGGAAGGATTCATATCTCCTATTGATCCTGTCGTTATGTTGCCAGAGTGATCGGTTATGGATCAGCCCACCACAACAGTAGCTCTGCTCCGTTAGCCTGGTCTCTCTCTCTGGAGGAGGACGTGAGGACAAAGACTGTCTCTCAGGTTGGTGTCTCAGCCTACCTGTCTCTCAGCCAGCCGCTGGTCCTCAGAGCCGTGTCTAGAGAGCAGCTGCAGCAGGACTCGCTGGTCCTGGTATAGATCTAGTTCTGGTGCTGGACGGGACAGGAGGAGAGGAACTGTGTCGACAGACCAGAAGAGGAGGCGGAAATGATCCGACTGTCTGGACCAATCAGACTACAGGGGGCTGCATCACTTCCGGTGTGTGTGTAGTACTTCCGGTGGTCTCTCCTGCAGGGTTTCTTTAGATGAACTATTTTTACTTTATTTTCTTTACAAATACTATTATAGCGGGGCAGTTAAGCACAGCAACTGTGCATTTTGCTTTAAAAGCAACACATTTGGCACAGATGAAGGTTTATATGTTATGAAAAGACACGTTGCAGCCATTTTTCAAAATGGCCACCAAATAGGCACTTAATATTCCAAAGTGTTGTAGAAAACTGATTTTATGACTCTTGGTGATTTCTAAGGTGTGTTCCAGCTGATTAGATCAGATGTCAGAGGATCACAGACGTGTTTTTTCCCTCTTTTTTTTTTTAAAGGGACTGTTTGTAACTTTTTACACGTATAAATCATTCCGGGTCGGTGTCCCAAGCGCGCTCGAGTGTGGCTACGCTGTTCAGACAAGACTCCAACACAAACTACACAGAAGCACCAAAACCACAAAGTTATATTTAGTGAAGCCCGTCTTGCAAAACAGTGTTGGCCGCAGTCGGAGGATGCGGGGGAGACCGCAGCTTTGGTCTCCAGGACCAGAGTCTCTGCTGTACTCTGCTCCTCTGCCTGCCTGCTTGCCTTAACGGCCACAGATGTCGCTGTTAACAAGCATTTCTGAAAGTTACAAACAGTCCCTTTAAGGGTGCTTTTTAAAAACTTTGAAAAATGAGAAATAAATCCTGACATAATAGAGCATGGGAATGGCCATCACAAACTCATATCAACACGTACTCAAGGCTTATGGAAAGGAGGCTGGGTAACGGGCGGACATGGGTGAAGCTGCGGTCGTGCCAGATTTCACTGTGCATGTGTTATACCCCCAAAGATATGACGTGTTGATGATGCGTGACCCAGCCTCCTTTCCTTGCACGTACTAAACCCAGATACACTTTCACAGTGTTTTTTAATTCATTCATTCATTTTTATTTGTTATTAATGACTAACAACTTGACACACACACACACACACACACACACACACACACACACACACACACACACACACACACACACACACACACACACACACACACACACACACACAAGTTTGGAATGGCAAGGGGTTAAAAGGGGGTTTTATGAAACTATATGTTATATGTTTTTATTTAAGCTATCTGTTGTGATGAAGCTATGTGTTATGCATTGTTATGAAGCTATGTGTTGTTTTGATGTGTTGTTATGAAGCTCTGTAGGGCCGGAATCGCAGAATTTGATAATAAAAAATGCATTTGAATAATGAGGCAATGAAGCACTTAAAATGGGTTTTGATTAAAGAATTTATTTTACTGTACATAATATTACAATACACCTGTACTTCTGACGTGGAATGTGACTGACAGGCCAGTACCAATGGTTTAATTGATTGAATTTTTTTATTTGGATTTGGTAATTGAGGTACCAGGTTCTGTGTGGAGGGTTTCCCAGAATGTCGCCGTGCCGGAAGAGCCAACAGAGTCACTTAGATGTGCAAATACTCTGCATGTTATTCATTTGTGCATTGGATTTATGTTAGAAAACAAATTGTGTACAAGCATTATAACTTACTTACTTAGTAGGCGAGATTAGAGCAAATATTATTTTTTGATAAAAAAAGTTATTTTTATAAAACGGTCGCTATATCGTGACAGTAGTGCATGAAACAGGTAACCTGAAAAAAATCATGTTCTTCTGTGTCCTCTGGTGCTCCTAATGGCATCTGCAAGATTTCACATACCAGAGGAAAACAAGCAGTAAGAACTGATCTGAGGTCTGCTGTCCAGCTGCCGTCTATGAGAGCCGGCTGTCAATCACTCGCGAACTCCAACCAAACAGTCAAACTAGGCCGTGTTGATCATATATGAATCAATATTATGTTACGTTAATGCCTATTTCTCTCCTCAAATGTTTTCAGAATCATCTTGTAGTGCACGGTTTAGCTGTAAAATGAGAAAGTTTGTGACGCTGCCACCATTGTGAAATCTGGTGAAGGAACGCCAAGTTCCGGTCACATGACCGGAGCACAGCGAATAGGAACGCTCTCTCAATGAAATGACCTGTGATTGGTGAAAGTCTTCCATCACGGGTTAGATTTTCTAAAGCCTGAAAACAGAGCCATGATGGGGTGCAGAAGTCTAGTTATCTCTCAGAACACTTGAATCACAATATGCTGAAAGGTTACTATGGAATTATGCCAAAAATATACTGCCTACTGCCACTTTAAGTTTATTATTCGTTGTTTGTCTGATGTGCCAGATGATTCAAGTTCAAGTACGGTAAAGCACGGCAGAGAAAAAGGTACAAAGAGGGTCTGTGAGCTGGACTGGTTTGACTGCAGCTGGATAGATGACGTATATACTTCAGGACTATGGACGCTGGATAAGGACGTGGGGTTGTTGCTGATTTGATGCACCTCAGAAGTGTGGACAACGCCACAGGCCTCAGGTGTCGGTGTGGGCTGACCAGCTAACCAGCTCTGAAGAGTTGAAGGATCTGGTTTACAATCTGTTTGGTCATCACCTGTAAGAAGAACATACAAAAAGACCAAATCAGACATTTCAACAGGATGCAAGTTAACTTTTGCAAATTAATTTTAGATGAGACATTCTAGTAACCTAGCTCAATCCATCAATGAAATACCTTTTATCTTTCTACATATCACTCAGATATCAATATGATGATAAACTATCAACCAACAGAAGTAGGTCATTTTGAAATGCATAAATAACGACATGTTTCAACTCAGAAGTTATTTGCGTT
The DNA here is from genome assembly GCA_916701665.1 of Sebastiscus tertius. NCBI lineage: Eukaryota > Metazoa > Chordata > Actinopteri > Perciformes > Sebastidae > Sebastiscus > Sebastiscus tertius. Next base: position 7,536 of record CAKAOH010002564.1, on the reverse strand, counting down.
TTAAAAGAGTACAGAACTCGGATGTTTGAAAACCTGAACACCAACATGTTCTTCAAGAATTTGCTGTGACATACTCAACTCCCCAACATCCTCCTCTTCTTTCAAGCGAACACGTAAAGTGTGTTTCTGCCACGGCTCCAGCTCCTCCTCTTCACATTCCAGTAAAAACTCAGATGTTGTGGACCTGCAACAGAAGACAACAGACTGACACACCCGGTTTGTGTAATCCAAAGGCACATTTTTTAGTCTTTATATCCTTCAGCATTTTTACAATATTCTTCTGCCAAACAATGTTTAAGTGTATATGTCAAAAGACGGGTAATTGAGGATGAAGGAAACAAGTCACAGCACATAATTTATGATTTTGTGGTTTCAACAACGCCAAAGGGTCATACTGGACTAACTAAATCGGTTTAAAAGGTGGTTTTGTGGTTAAACAGTGAACAATACTGTTGTTCAGAATCCTTCATAAAGGGATAGTTTGGGTGTTTTGAAGTTGGGTTGTATGAGGTACTTATCCATAGTCAGTGTATTACATTTTTCTGCTGGCCCCGCCCACAACAGTACATTGCTTTGGTTGCATGCGGTAACTGTCTACTTCTCCCAACTGGGGCGTTGGCATTCCGCTACCCTGAACCTGTAGGCCTTATTAGACAGGCTGTTCTCGACATTACAACCTGAAATGAATCCGTGTCTCTACTATAGATGTGTATCTGTAAAGTTTTCACTGTGCTGCTACTCCAATTTTCCCCTTTACAGTGAGATTTGAGCAAAAATAAGTGAAAGATGGGAGGAAATACAGGAAACAAGAACAGATTCTGCATGTCAACATTGTGGACCAAGTGTAAAATCTTCATAACTCCACTATACAAGTGTCGTCTAAAAGAAGATAAAAAACAAGTTTGTTCTATTCAGTATATTCAAAGTCCACATGATTCACTTCCAGATCCTGACTCTTGAAAATGAGGTCTCATTAAATACAAACGGGTACCTCTGAGGAATTATTGGTACGTAGATGTCTTCATTACAGCTGTTATCAGCTGCTGGAACACTCAGCTCAGTTGTTTCTACGAGGTTTTCCATATCACTATCCAAGTCAGATCTATTAGATAAAAAGAAATATGATACTGGCATCAAACGAGTCACAGAAGCAAAAAATAACATATATCCTGTATAATATAGTATCAAATTACAGTCTGTTCTTCACGCTGTTGCAGTCATCGTCATCAATGGTGACCTCCATCTCCTCAAAACTGAAAATGACAAATTACAGAGAGGGCACTGAATAAGATGTGTGAAAATGTAGCTTAGGAAAGTCGATGCAGTGCTGACTAAACCTATTGAAATGTACAAAATTATCAACACTAACCTGTCCTGGAGCCACTCCACCTCTGATGCCACTTCTGTGGTTTCACTCTGATGTTCATCATCATCTTGCTGGTGCCGTCTACCACTGCAGACACATGTTGAAAGTCATTTTCCGACAATTCAAAAGTTGTTACAGCATGTGGACATCGACTGTCTGGTGTGACACCCGTGCAGTGAAGACAACATGAACGCCTGTAAAATATAATGTGATCCGATGCAGAAGCCATTGAGTCAATACAACATCATATGAGGGTGTTCTGTTCGTACAACTGACGTGTGAATAAACAGGGCGAGGTTGTGACTGCTTACCTTTCAGAGGCCGACAGACGCCACAGACTTGATAGCGCAGTAGGCTCGTGCATACACGTTCCAGTAGAGGTCATCAATATCGAGGATCTCTTTTCATAACTGTAAAAAAGAAACCTTGTCATTAGACACAAAACCTCCTCAGAAATGTTAAGCCTGCAAACTTACACTTTTACAGTCAACTTGTTTCAAGTTTACCTGGTAGATTTTGTCTGAATGCGACAGTGGTGATAGCAGGTATTGCAACCAAAACGAATGGCTTTCACACAGAACGCGGTTTGAGCTGCACATCACAGTGCGTGCTGTGCCTGCGCTTTGCTTGATGCATCGAAAAAGCCGTTGTAACGCTGCGCTAGACATTGGAAATAATGGATTTCAGAGCACAGTGGTGTCGTGGTTGTGTTCTGTGTGTATATGAAACCAAATGTAAGATTGTAATGGTGATCTCTTATCTGCAGCTGTTTGAAACCTAGCTGTGCATCAGTTAGAGTGACAACCACTCACAACTTGGATGGTAGTTTCATGTAACATTTCTTGAACAATATATTATAACAGCTAGTATGCATGGGAGTATTATACTTTGGCAAATGATAAGTTTGTATATTGAACCACCTCATGACCCCACAATGGAGAAACATGGCTATCAATCACCACTGAGCCTCTAAAGAAATCATACAGAGTTCTGGTTAGCGGCCAACAAAGCTCTTAAAAGCTCTTTTACTTCTTGATCAACTTCAAAGTTCGCTGCTCCTCGTCGATCAGTTGACTAATCAGTTAGGTTTTTTTCTTGACTAGGGAACTTTTAAACGATGTCATCTTTTGATGGTGAATTTGATGGTAAATGAGTTATTTGATAGTTGTAAAAAATTGTCTCCGGTATCACAACAATATTAAAAATATGACAAAAAATAAGAGTTATGGGGTTTCCAGGAAATCAAGGCACACTGTTTCGATGTGTAGATAAAAACTCTAAATGCTTTTATTGATGTTTTTTTTCCACTTTATTTTTGCTAACAGAGGATACATGGTAGGACATTTGACAAAAAAGACACAGCAAAGCATATAACAAGCATGATAGATATTAAAAGGACTACTCTTTATATTTATACCAAACATGTTACATAAAGATTTAGGAGATCAACTTTATCATGTGGAAAGTGCAATAAAGTTACTCGTGGAGTGACTTGGACCGGCACATCAGCAGACAATCCATGCAGGGCGGGGGAGCCAGACTTTTTCAAACTGACCTGCCTATAGATTAAGGATGAAAAACAGCATTCTTGATAACTACTGCACGTTTACATCTTGTGTTTTATACTGGTGTTCATTAACGTGCTCTGTCCCTATCAAATAATCTACCAGGCCTTTGGGAGGGGGCCTGTCCACCACAGGTCTGACATCATCCTTTTTTTGTTAATATATTTATATATTAATGATCCCATGGGGAGTTACACTTCCTGGAAAACTGTGACCTCATACTCCAGTACTGGGTGTGACTAAGACGTTCATCCAACAAAGCTATAATTCATTTTTCAACAATATTGCTCTTCTATCAGTTTTATAAAATTGAACTGCCTGTCTTTCTATAACTGATATTCCATTAGTTTACATTTCAAGCTTCGCTATTTGCGCCATTTTTTTTTACATCAATAATGAATTGCTGATTATTACATTGCCCTGCCCACTTCTTTTAAAGGGATACTTTGCCGATTTTGAACCAGCTCTGTGTCATTGCGGTGTGTGCGGCTGAACGGTGTTTGGCCCCCCTCCATGTTGCCAGCACCCGGAGCTACCCGCTCTTTGCCGGTAGACTTTTGATGGCGGATGGGCGGAGAGCTAAAGGCGCTGGCATCGTTCGTCTTCACAAATTCCCCACACCGCAAAGAAAAGTTTCCCTTTAAGCTCCACGTGCCCAGTTCAAGATGAGCTTTCCGTTTCAGATTGATGTCACTCGAGTAATTTTACTGACTTTCCATAGTTTCCTCTCGATCCACAGATGACTTTATACAACCGTTTGACATGCTGATTAGTAATTTCCATTAACAGTAAACAGATTTGGTTGTGTAGAATCAGTTCCTCTTTGTGATGTACTGTATGTATAGCCTGTACATGCTGCCTCACCTTGACGACAGATCTCCCTTCTCTCTTCTCCTCGACTTGGCCTTAATTTTCTTCAGAGGATCTTCAAAGTAAAAACAAGAAAACATTCAGTTACAAGTAGTGAGATTTCAGTTTCTGGCTCATTAATGTAGTGGTCTTTTTCTCACTGTGGTGTTATTGATTAAATCACTCAATAATTTCAGCTGTTTACTGGAGTGAAGTGAAGTGATGCGTACAACTACACAGTGATCTAAAGGGGCCTGAGGTTGCCTCGTGTTTTATGTTAAAAGTTGCACTTGAACGATATGGCCTATATTTGTATACTCCTGTGTGAATTTAATACTTGATAAATGAAAAGTACTGAGTATTTTCTCATTTCATGAAGAACTTTAGTGCAAAATGATCAGATTTGAGTTAGTATGTGCTTGTTATTATCAATTTAGACGACGTAATTAGGTATCGCGATATCTTGATATATGATTTCATTGAAAAATTATTAATTATCATAGTGAATTATCGCCCAGCCCTACTTGAACACGCAGCAAAGACTTTAGCTGACAGTCAGCTGACCATCAGCATGCACATACATTGAGATGAAACAACTAGTCTATGTTTTAATCCATAGAAAGATAAAATTAACCAGCCTGCCATTTTGTGAATTTGTTTTAACAGTTCCATCATAAGCTTACATCAAATAGTAATTAAGAATATGTCTGATAAAACAATTACAACGGGCACCATAAGACATAGCTTTGCTTTGCACTGTTGTTGTCGAACTGTAGTCTTTTGCTTGTGGAAGAAAATAAAATGCTGACATGAAATATAAAGAAAAATCATGTATTCACTAAGCTGAACAGTATGTGCATATTTCTGCCTTTGTGTGTACAGACCTTTATTCTTGAGCCTGCACAGTGTATCTATCTCCAGTAAACAAGTGAGTCAAAGTTGAAGTTTGACACTCTTTAGTTCTTGAGGCCGAAACCAGGACAACCACAGCAACCATCACCTGACATGTGAAGAAGAGCGCCTTCAGGCTGTTGGTGGACCCCCTTTGCAAAGATCCCCTCCTGCTCAGTCCTGTTCATCGCTTTCATTTCGGGGTTGAGGTATGCCTTTTGAATTTCAAAAAAGGTTTTATGCCCCATGAAATTCAGGTGCAGGTGTTTGGCCCATTTCTTAAAGTGTGTAAAAGTGCCTCCAGAGAAAAGGACGGAAAGAGTTGTGAGGAGGTGGATTTCAGGAAACGCCTCCCAAAGGTGAGGTGACGACATCCATATGCCCCTGTGTCCGCCAAGGCAGCTCCACCTCACCTTCTTCTGTGCACCGCAGTGAGACACCGTCTTCTTGGTTATGGGCTGTCCACACGTCTGACACTTCTTAAACAGCTCCATCAAACAGCTGTCATTCACAATAGTCTTTGACTGACTCAAGTCTTTGTCTTCGTTCTCATCTGATTTGGATGTTGCTGTCGAGCTTGACTCAGTCTCTTGTTGGAAGCTCTCACTCAGATGATCCACAGATGCCACGCTGCACAAACCTTCACTGCGTTTAGCTGGAGGAGGGGGCTCGGGTGATGTGCTTGGAGCTACTGAGGCAACCTGGGATAACAGAGACATGCCGAAATTACTTACAAGAAACTGTGCAACTCATCTGAATAGGGTTCACAATAAATACCTACATACATTACTTTTGACAGCATGTACTACTCATTTACACAGAAAACAGGCTACCAATGTCATGTGTTATACGTACAGGACTTGGCAGGGAGGGAGAAGGTGATGCCGTATCTACACCAGTACTTTGGACACTCAAGGAAGGAGCCTGTGAAGATGTACTTGGAGCCTTAAGTAAAAAACAAAACATAAAACAAGTGCTACATTCAGAAAAGAGGTTTCATTTACTACTACTACATATACACAAGTATTTCCTAACACAGCTTAAACATATGCTAACACAAAACATTACATATTAGGAACACAGCTTTACTACATCATACTTACTGAAGTTGACACAGAGGCCCATCTCAACACTCTGGAACCTGAAACCACTGAGGTGGAGGCTTGAGCAGCTGTACTGGGAGCCTTCGCCTAATTAAATCACAACAAAAAAAAACCTGTTTGATAAATGCCCACTTAGTAGTCAGTAATTTCCCACCTGACAGTTTCCACCCAATCTCAAATTCAAGTTAGACAGTTAAACGTGTGCTTTTTCACAAAAAATGGATCTCTGGTCGTTTTGAAAATCCCAGAAGGTCATTTAACAACACTTAGCGTTATTCTGAAGGTATTTGAAGAATCCTGTAAAAACTCTCAAAATCATCTGGGTTAATACATATTCTGTTTGCTTCACAATAACAAAGATTTTAACCCATTTCTCAAGTTGTGCCACTGTTTCCTAATCCAAACAAAGATGGTAGCCTGGAAGGACATAATGTCCATGCTAATTTTGTATGGCCTGAGACAATATTTAAAGGTCCCATATTATACTCATTTTCAGGTTCATGCTTGTATTTTATGTTTCTACTAGAACATGTTTACATGCTGTAACGTTAAAAAAAACACATTATTTCCCTCATTCTGTCTGTCTGAATATATA
>CAKAOH010002562.1:20532-41902 GCA_916701665.1 Sebastiscus tertius | reverse complement strand
CCCCCCCCCCCCGACCTCTGACCTCTGTGTGCAGCAGCTGGTTGGATGAAGCAGGGTAAACTCTTCATGGCTCCTCTGAACTCCTGTTTGAGAGCTAACAGATACTCCGCCTCCTCTCCACCCGTCAGTGGGAGGGGCTTCTGCTCCATCACCTGGACACACACACACACACACACACACACACACACACACACACACACACACACACACACACACACACACACACACACACACACACAGAGTCAACTACAAGTCCCAGAGTGCACTGCTGTCAGTGTGTGTGTGTGTCTCAGTGTGTGTCTCAGTGTGTGTCTCACAGGATACAGAGGTGTAGGTTGTTGGATGGATGGAGGTAAACTGTCTCCTCTGTTGATGCCGACCGCCTCCACGCTGAAACTCATCATCCTCCGACCCCGCCCACTACCTCGACCCGCCATCACCACACTGGACCAGACCAGACCAGACTGGACCAGTCCGGGCTGGACCAGGTCTCGTCAGACTGGGTCAGGTGGATCAGCAGCTGTTTGGAGGTGAATCTGGATCCTGACGGAACAAACGGAGAACAGATTAAAATGATTTGAAACTTGACCTCACTGTATAAAATGACCTGTGGTGACCTCTAGGATAATCACAGCCTCATGAAACTTTACAGCCACAAACTAAAGACCTAGAGCATTCAGAGGATGGATGGCTTTCCTAGCTATATTGACAATAAGGGGGCTTCTGAGCAGTTTACACAACACAAGTGCTCGCCATCCAATCGCCAAAAAATGCAATTCTTGCAGAAATCTCCAAATGTCAAAAGTTTTGAAACCAAATCACAGCATGGCTTTTTGTATGGTGTTCCTCAAGGTCTTGGTGTCTTAATGTGGTATTCTGGAGGGATATAGATCATTTTTATCAATCCTCCAGTGGTAAAAAATGGTTAAATTTAGCACCAAATCTGTGTAACAAATGGTATCAACCCAAAAAATTGCTGCAACAATTTATGAGACATAATAGAGCATGGGGATGACCATCATATACTTCTATCATAATGTTCTAATAATATACCTGGGTACTGGCACTGGTAGGACGTAACGTTACCAACTAACTACAACCTTAACCTTAACTTTAATTGACAGCTCAAACCAGTTTTTCCAAACAATTTGCGGCTTTTTAGAACAACAAATTTAATTTAGGTATTTTCTTGGTTCGACTGCAGTTTCGCTTCAAAGCCGTCGAGACAAGAATAATATGAAATGGCTCTCAGTAAGTTTACTATCGCTGCAGTCAACATGCTGAATCAAGAGCGCATGTGGCCATTATAGATTATAATTCTTACAGTCTTTATTGCACATTTTTAAATTATAATTTACAGTCTTTGATGCACATTATTTGTAATATGTACGTATCATCTGTCATTTTGTCACTTTATGTACATATTGTAATATGTACATTAGGATTGTGCGATATTGAAATTTCCCTACTGACGATATTGCTCTAAGAAAAAAGATATGTGGACGATATACGATATTATCGTCCACAAAAAAAACTGGATTGAGACGCACGTAGATATAAATATCTATGGATTTGAGACACATACTTTGCAATACAAAAGTGGCCACAAAGTATAGACAGTTACCCCTATTTTACACAATCAGCTGGTGACTAGTAACTGCCCTCATAGTCTCGCCAGCGTTTTAAGAAAAAGATAAAAGAAAAAAGTTTTTAAAAAACTAAAAAAATTTCAGAAAAAAGTAAAAAGAAATAAGAAGAAATTCTTCAACAAAAACTCAGAAAAAAAGTAAAATTTAAAAAATAATCCGAAAAATTAAATAAATAATAATAATAATAATTAAAAACATTTTTTTTTTTAAAGTCTGAAAATAATAGTCCGAAAAGTGTCAAAAACGCAAAAAAAAAATAAATAAATAAATCCGTAAAATTCCCCAAACATTTTTTTTTTAAAGTCTAAAAATGTCCAAAAAAGGTTAAAAAATAGCCAAAAAAGAAAATACATAATCCGAAAAATGTCCAAAAAATTCAGATAAATACCTGGCTGTCCAACTGACTGCGGGTGATAGAGGAGCTGATCATGTGACCTGCATATGACATACATACCTGTCACTGTAAATATAAATATAAATCCCTCTCAGAATACATACAGTATACAAACATCTCCACATGTACATACTGTACATAATAATCATCCAGTCCATGTACTGTATGTCCATCCAGTATTCATTTCTTTGCACTGTTTGTATTGTTTACAACTCCTGAACCCTTGACTTGTATAAAGACATTTTATTATTATTATTACTGTATTCTTTTATTCTGTTATTTCTATTCTGTGTGAATACATTGAACGAGCTGAATAAAAACAAGAGTCAAATTCCCTGTTTGTTTGTTTACTTTATTACTGCAGAAATAAACCTGATTCTGGTTCTGGTTAATAAATAATACTAATAAACTGGTTACCAGCTGGTGACCACCGTCTGTCTGGTAACCAGGTACCGGTATCTGTCCCAGTTGTCTGGACGGGTCTGAGGTTTCTGTAGAGCCAGCTAACGCAGAGAAAGTCTGGAAACCAACCTTCAGTCTTTACGTTTGGGTAGTTAAACCTTCTTCTTCTTTAAACAGCGGATCATCCTGTAGACGATTCAACATCTTTGTTTACATCCACCGCGCCGCCATCGTCTTCTTCTTCTTCTTCTCCTCCTCTTCCTCCTTCTTCTTCTTCTTCTTCTGCTGCTGCTGCTGCTGTGCTGCTGTGCTGCTGCTGGCTCAAAGCTTCTTCGTCTTCTTCTGTGGTGTTTCGTTCGGGCTCCTCACCGCCTTCTGCTGTCCGGAGTTAGTCACAGGGGGTGGACAAAATAACCAGAACAGTCCAGCAGCCTCCAACTTATATTATGTGGAATAAAATAAAATAAAATAAAATAAAATAAAATAAAATAAAATAAAATGAAATAATATAAAATAAAACGAAATCAAATAAATAAAATAAAATAAAATAAAATGTAATAAAATAAAATAAAATAAAATAAAATAAAATAAAAATAATAAAATAAATATAATAATACATAATATAATATGAAATAATGTTATATAATAATATATGGAAGCATAATCTAATTGGTCTACTGTAGTATAACATGATATAATATATTGTATTATATTTTTTATGTAATAATATATAGTTGTATAATATGATGTAGCCTACTGTAGTATAACATAATATAATATAATATAATGTAATATAATATAATATAATATAATATGATATGATATAACATAATGTAATGTAATGTAATATAATATAATATAATATAATGTGATATAATATAATGTAATAAAATATAATATAATATAACCTTATAATAATATAATATATGATATATAATATAATAATATATAGTAGCATAGTGTGATGTGAAGCTTCATGTTTACTGTTCCTGTTTATATTTGCGGAAAATATTCAATTTTCATCCTTTAGTTCTTTAAATCCTTCCTTCCTCCTCTCTTTCCTTCCTTGCTTCCTTAGTTTCTTTGAATCCTTCCTTCCTCTCTTTCTTTCCTTCCTTGTTTCCTTTATTTATTTAAATCATTCCTTCCTTCATTCTTCTCTTTCTTTCCTTGCTTCCTTTCTGTCCTCCATGTTTCCATCATCTCCTCTTCTTCTTCTTCTCTGATCATTATAATCCAGCAGCTCCTCAGCCGTGACCCCCCTCCTCCCCCCTTCACCTGACCTCAGGGTCAATGCCCCCCCCCTCTCTGACCCCCCTCCCAGAGGCCCCACCCCCGCTGTCCGTCCCTGTGGGGTCAGTTTGAATCAGGTCTTCAGGACTTCAGCATCAGATCCTCGTCAGTCCTCCAGGATCTAATATTCTACATTTATACTATATATACTATATACTCTACAGAGACCTGGACGAGGACTAAACACAAGAAGAAGAAGAAGAGATTTTATTTAGATGTTCATGTCGCAGCAGCTGATGTTTCTGTTTCTGATGATTTGGATTTAAACTGAACAAACATGAAGATGAAGATGATGCTGCTGATGCTGCTGCTGGGACTCTGCTGCTGCTGCTGCTCAGGTCTGATACACTTTTATTCTCTGTATCCATAAACATATATATACAACCATTATGTTGTATTTATTTATTTATTTATTTATTTATAGGGAATAAACAGAAACGAGCAGGAAGTTGAGTTTACATAATATTTCAGATCTCTGCAGGTTTGAAAGAAGCATCAGCTCTGTGTGTAAATAATAATAATATGTTGGTTATTGTTTGACAAAAAACAGAGAAAAGACAAAAACATACAAACTAGATTTATTATATTTATGTCAGAGTTTCTCATCTGTGTTCCCTGCAGACAAATGTTGCACTAATATAATACATCATAGGCATATATGTGATATATATATATCTATATATATATAGATATATATATATATCACATATATGATACGTTATATATGTAATATTTGTGTATATCATATAAGGAAAAACAGGAGAACATTAATGTCAGTAAATACATCATTATATGATATATTTACAATGAAATTGAATATTAATGTTAATAAATTAGATATTCTTATGTATATTTGAATGTTTTTCTTCCTCTGTGGTTGTTTATTTGTTGTATTCTGGATGTTTTATGAGTTTTGGTTGTGAGAACAGACGTCACTCTGAATATTCATCAGATCAGCCTCATTTTCATACAGACGCTCGCTGTGTGTGTGTGTGTGTGTGTTTTGCTCTTGAACTTGAGAAGCCACTTCACAGTGTTTATGTGTGTCCTCTAACTTGTCAATCTCTCGTATCCTTGTGAGGACTGTCAGAGTTTTAATGAAATAATTTATTATTATTAGGATTATTAATAATAATAATCCTAATAATAAAAATAAAATGTTTCACATGAAAGAATCTAAATATTTACAATTAAAGTTGAATTAAAATGAAGTGTGTTAACCCTTTAAGTTTCAGTCTGTGACTCCTCACAAGTATAGAGAAGCTTCACTTCCTTCAAATACTTTATTTAACAAACTGAACTTTGACAGTCTGGATGCTAGCAGTGAGCTAATCTGTTAGCAGCAATATTACCCAGAGTTCCCTGCTGTTTGTTCTTCTCTGAAAACAAGAGAAACACGATTTATTGAATCAAGTTTGTTCCTGATTCTCCGGCAGACGTCTTCTTCTGTGGTTTTCAACATGTTGTCAGATGAACTCTCTACCGTCATCAATCAAGTTAATATAAACTGCAATTTATTATTATTAGTGATAAATAATCAGCTAAATGTGTGAAGACGTCTCCAGGACGACACTAGATCCTGTTCTGAAGTGTGTGGCGTTAATATGAATTTATTATTATTATTAGTGATTAATAATCAGCTGCTGTTTTAACAGGAAGTGACTCAGCAGCTTCTTAATTGGCTCTAATTAGACAATTAACACCAGCAGAGAGACATCTGTCCTGCTGTGTGTGTGTATGTGTGTGTGTGTGTGTGTGTGTGTGTGGGGTGGGGGTCTCATGTCTGAGCCTTCATCATCATCGTCATCGTCATCATCACGTGTGTGTTTGTGTGTGTGTGTGCGACTTCATCAGAAACACACAATGATTGTGATGAACGAGGTTCTTGTTCTGCGTATATGTGGGGGGGATGAAGTTCACGGTCAGATTTAGGCGTGTGACAATACGCCACAGAGAGGGTGGGGGGGGTTGGTGGCGGTGGAGGGGCGGAGCTTCAGACCTGAACGGAGACTCTCATGACCTGCAGGGCCGAGGTCACCGTCTGCAGGGCCGACGGGGATTTTAGGGGATTTGGAGGTCAGGTTAGGTTGGGGGGGTGGACTGTCTGCTCCAGTGTTTTAAACGACCCCCCCCTCCCTGTATAATGAGGACCCAGATGGGAGGCGGCTGCATTTAATCCTGAACGTGCAGTCGGAGGCACGACAGAGTTCAGTTCACACACAATGATTCATCATCAGCTGATCGCATGGAGACGTGATGTCATCACGTCTGTCTGTCCTATAGAGACACAAAAAGTCCCCAGAAGTAGTGAAATCTGAAGGAGACATTTAAGGGTGTTCACATCTGGTCCTTTTTAAATAACCAAACTCAGAACCAACAGAAAAGGGATTCAGTTCTGTTTCTGGTCCACTTCAGCTCTGATGGGACCTCAGTCCTCTTTCTGTTCACACTATAGTTTCTCTGGAGCTCAGACCCACAGAGTCCTGATGAAATAAATTCATTAATAAACATCTGGTTGGTGTATATGGAAAATGCAGCGCTTTCATCAAGTTGCTGTCACCGGTGTTTTACGGTGTTTTAGGGTGTTTTAGGATGTTCTGCTTGTGCAATCATGTCAGTTATTAATGTGTTTTCATCAAATATTACAATCATAACGAGCATTTGGGAGCAGGACTGATACAGACAGAAAGGTTTCTCTGTCCTCAAGCGGTGGTCGTAAAGTTTACACGCATAGTGTCTCCTTCAAATAACTGTTTTAATTCAAGTTTCTGGCCAAACACATTTTCTTTTGTCCCCTGGATGACTTAGTCCTGATTAGTCTTGATCCTCGACGGTACATACGGTAGCTGCAGTACTGTAGAAAAACAAGCACTGTCATGTCGTCAGAATTTTTGCATCGACTTGGTACCGAAGTATCGGTTCTGGTGACATAAGGATCTGAGTTCTTTTGGAGGGCTGAAAGGGACCAAGTGTGAAAACACCCAGAGATCAGAGAGGATATCGGCGTCAGATCACATTTAGCACTACTGACACTCTGTGTGTTTTCACACTTGGTTCCTTTCAGTCCAGTCTGTTGGTCCACTTTTTGGGAGTTTGGTTCATTTAAAAAGGACTAGATGTGAAAACACCCTCAGTTCAGGGTGACATTTAGGGTTAGTGGTGTCACAGAAACATGTTTCATGACTGCATTTAGGAAAATAATCCGATCTGTTCTCAGGACAGGAGGCGTCCTAACGTAGTGAGTTAGGATGGTGCAGATGTCCTGAACTCAAAGAAACAATAAAGATGGAGAACAGCATGAACACTGACATATAATGATTGAAGTGGTGGAATTAGCAAGGTAGCCAGCTAACTAGCCAGTCGCTAAATGAGTAAAACATATAATGTAGTACTGTACTACTAATCTACCCAGTAGTACACAAAGTATCTAAAAGTGGCTCCACATTGACGAACTACAACATTAAAATGCTCTTAGTACCAGAAATCTAGAGGGAATTTAATAGAAGATATTCTATAAATAACACTCTGTCACAATGAGTACTTTTACTTCCGATACTTTTAGTACATTTTGCTGATGTATTTTTTACACCATGGTATTTCTGCTTTTATTAAAGTAACATTTTGAATTCAGGTCTTTACTTGTAATGGAGTATTTTTACGGCATGGTATTTTGGATCTGATTACTTCTTTCCATGACTGCTTTTAAAGCCAAAACATTAAGTCCTGTTCCAGTAATCTAGAGGGAAATTAAATTTAATATAAGATATTCTATAAATAACCGTTGGAAGGAGCCAGTCTGCATAATGAGTACTTTTACTTCTGATACTTTTAGTACATTTTGCTGATAATACTTCTGTACTTTTACTTAAGTAACATCTTGAATTCCGGACTTGTACTGGAGTATTTTTAGACCATGGTATTTCTACTTTTACTTAAGTAAAGGATGTGAGTACTTCTTCCTCTTCTGCTTCTGGGCCCAAAAATTTTGTCTTGTTCTGTAAGAGGTGTCGTCACGGTCGGGTCGACTCGCTGGTTCTGGTTTGGTTCTGAGAAGCAGCTCCAGATAGAGGCAGCCGGTCCAGTTGTGAACCAGTGAGTTATTCTGGTTCTTCAGGACGGTGTTGAGTTGAGACAGAAAAGACAAACTGCTGATTGGAGCTTTGTGACGAAGAAGTTTCTGAAAGTGGAAAATCAGTCAGTGTGTAGACTCTTGTTGTCCCTCTAGAGACGAACAATAAAGTCGAACTTGGACTTGACAATGAGCCGAGATGAACCGGGACAGAAAAAACTGCTGATTGGAGCTTTGTGACGATTCATTTTCAGATGAATTAATAAAGTTTATTTGACGATTTATTCAGCAGAAGAAGTGTCAGTTATCTGAAAATCCAGATGAACAATAAAGTTGAACTTGAACTTGACGCTGAGTCGAGATGTATCAGGTCAGAAAAGACTGCAAATATAAAAACTTTATTAAAACATAAAAAGTGTAATAAAAGTGTGAATGAAGTGTTTGAGGAGTGAAGCTGAAGCTGAGCAGCTGCAGAACGAAGAGGACTCGGAGTGTTTGTGGTGTTTTTAGGGATTTGAGGGATTGTGTGGAGTTCGGGGGGGTCTGTTGTGTCTGGATTCACACTTTTGTTGTCGTTATTGTCGTCATTCATACTATGGAAGATGAGTGGGGGGGTCCAGAGGGTCCAGACGTCACGGTGGGTCCTGCTGCCGTCCGTCGTCTCGTTTCTCCTCCCACAGCTTCATCTGAAAGACCAGCTGGGACCAGAACAAGATGGAGGACGGGGGGGGGGGCGGTGACATCGTCGATTAGATGGGGGGAGAAGGGGGAGGGGAGGGCCTGGGAAAGTCACCTCGACCAAGTTCAAGTTGAAAAGAGATGAAGAGGAGGAGGAGACGCGATGCGTTCACTGACCCATCAGATGTCAGTTCAACAGTTAATAATAAAATCAGTTCATCTTTAAATGTTTGTGAAATATTTTTTATTATTTAACTGAGAAAATATTATTAAACATTCGAAAAGTTTTCAGCTTCAGGTTGAGTAAGAAAACGGTCCGGTCCTGATTCTGGTCCTGACTCCTCTGTCCACGTGGAGGAGAAACGTTGATCAGAAGTTCTATAGAAAACAATAATCTGGACGGATTGACCAGATTGATCAGATCTCTAGTTTATCATCTAGAACAGAAGTTTAAAACTACACTGAAGCAACAACAACATAGATTGATCATGATCAAGTGCACCAAAACCGCAGAGTTCTATCTAGTGAAGCCCGTCTGTTAAACAGTGGTCTCTCATGATGCTCTTTAACCAGTTCAGCTCCGATTTATTGATCCAGTACGTATTTCTAACAGATCAAACTTCTCTGTAGTACAAGTACACAAGTATCAGCAGTAACATGAACTCAGTGAAGTATTGATAGTACAAGTACACAAGTATCAGCAGTAACGTGAACTTAGTGAAGTATTGATGACAAGTACACAAGTATCAGCAGTAACATGAACCAAACTGAGTTTGTGATCCCTCAGTATTGACTGCAGGTGCCTGTGGTTGTGTAAACCCTTAGTACTGTCTGCAGGTGTTTTTAGGTGCATAAACCCTCGGTATTGACTGGAGGTGTCTGATCCTGAACGTTGGTTACATTCTCTGTCTTGTGACATTATTCATATTTTCTGTTTCAAACAGTTAATTAATAATACATTGTGTTATTGATCATCAACAGCTTCACCATCATTATCATTATCATCACCACCACCTTCATCATCATCATCATCATCCTCCTCTGTCTGTCAGTGAGTATTTCATGTTTCTTATTTCTGTTGTTTTAAAGTTAATCAGAAACTGTAGTAAAACATACACAACATGTGTTGGTATTAATCAGGAAGTTAATGAAGGTGTCATTTATTTCTGTGTGTTAAACAGCTGATATTAATATCACAGTTGATTGATTAATTTCTCAATACATGTATTTATTCATTTATAAACAGAAACACCTGATCTCACCTCATTGACTCACCTGTCTGTCAGACTCTGACTAATAAAGTTTCACTGAATTGAATTCAATCACCAACATGTGACAGGTAACTGACTGTGAGGTCACTGTGATGTCACTGTGATATCACTGATGAATTTCTCTCACCTCCTCTCAGGTGTGGCAGCCTCAGAGCTGGCCTTCCTCAAAGAGCCCAGTGATGTCATTGCGGCGAGGGACCGCCCACTGATGCTGGACTGTCAGGTGGAGGGGGAGGGGCCAATCTCCATCACCTGGAGACGGAATGGTGTCCCCGTGGCGACCGGCGTCAAGGCAACGGTGCTCGGTAACGGCACGCTGCTCATCAGAAACTTCTCTAAAAGACGAGGGAGCAACGAGACGGACGCTGGCGAGTACGACTGTGCCGCTCAGAACCGCTACGGCATGTTGATCAGCCGCAAGGCCCGGGTTCAGCTCGCATGTGAGTCATATGACCTCTATGGACTGGAACATACTAAAAACATATAAAACACATACAGCAGGTATTAATGTCTGTCTGTCTGTCTGTCCCCCCAGACCTCCCTAAGTTCCTGTCTCACCCAGAGTCCGTGGCGGTGGACGAAGGGGGCGTGGCCAGACTCACCTGTCAGGTAAATGGAATCCCAGAGGCCAGCATCACCTGGCAGAGAGACCAACGCCCACTGAGCACCGAGGACCCTAGGTATGTATTTAATATATACTCAAGGTATAATTAACACGTAATTTACGTATATATTTAACATGTAAGTTACGTATATAATTAACATGTATTTGTGTTCAGGTACACTTTGCTGCCTAACGGCGTGCTGCAGATCACCAGCGTTCGGCGAACAGACAGCGGTTTGTTTCGCTGCGTCGCCTCCAATATCGCCAACACTCGATACAGCCAGGAAGCCCAGCTCTCTGTCACCGGTAAGACCAAACTGAGGGCAAAGAAAGACAATTTCAAAGACTAAACTGAGGGCACCACACCCCACAGAGAACATCTTCTACCTGTGTCTCTCTCTCTCTCTGTGTGTTGCTGATGGTGTTTTCTATTTCCGGTCCAGTTGCAGGATCCAGGATCTACCGGGAACCCGTCATCCTGTCCGGTCCTCAGAACCTCACCATCAACGTCCACCAGACCGCCATCTTGGAATGCATTGCCACAGGAAACCCCCGCCCCATCGTGTCCTGGAGTCGCCTCGGTAACCAAAACACCAAAACACCAAAACACCAGACTTCCTTCAAATAAAGCTTTGATTTTCAGTTATGGATCAGTTATTGATTATAGTGGTAACCATGGTAACGGGATGCCCTGTGTGTGTGTGTGTGTGTGTGTGTGTTAGACGGGCGGTCCATTGGCGTGGAGGGGATCCAGGTGTTGGGAACAGGTAACCTGATGATCTCTGACGCCACGCTGCAGCATTCAGGAGTTTATGTTTGTTCAGCAAACAGACCAGGAAGTAGATCCAGAAGAACCGCGCTGGGACGCCTCGTAGTACAAGGTACTTCATAATACTTCATAATACTGTGTCTCTGTCACTCTGTACTACATATATATGTATACATATACACACACAGCTGTCCTCATAACTATAGAAAGTACTGCAGCGTTAACTTGTTGACTCATCTTCACAAACAACTAACAAACAGTTAAGAGTTCATTTTTGTTTCCTCTTTAAAAATAAATCACCTTTAAGTTATTTTTATCATAAATATGATGTCACCAACTCCACGTGAATCCTGATTCTTTATCTTTGTCCTGAATCTGAATCCAGCGTGTAAAGCTGCTGATTCTTATAGTATAAATATATATATATATATATATATTATATATATATTATAAATATATAGTATAAATATAGATATATATTATAGATACAGTATATAGTATAATATAGATATATATTATAGATATATAGTATGAATATAGATATATAGTATAAATATAGACATATATTATAGATATATATGAATATAGATATATATTATAGATATATAGTATGAATATAGATATGATCATCACATGACGATCAGCTGATCAGTCAACGGCTCTTATTGTGGAAACACTTCCTGTTCAATAGCAGCTGACTGGTGAACTTGAACTCATCATGTCAAGTGTGTAAACACATGAAGTGTGTGTGTGTCTGTGTGTCTGTGTGTGTCTTTGTGTCTGAAACATCACATTCAGTTCAGTTTGCTGCTCTTCACCCCCCCTGACCCTCGACCCCTGACATCTGACCTCTGACCCCCTCAATGAACCAGATCTGTGGATCAGCAGACAAAGAACCTCCAACAGCTTCAGTCAGCACAGACAGAGAGAAAACACTGAAACATACTGAAACCATAATAATACTACTACTGATAATACTAAATAATAATAATAATAATAATAATAGCAATAATAATGATCATAATAATGATAATAAAAATAATAATAACAAGTCATAGAGCTGCAGCTGTCTGTCTGCAGGTTTGTAGCGTCTCTGTTCTCGGCTCTTAATAAACGTCAGAAACATTATTTCTGTTTTAGTTCAGTATTTATTTCAGATGTTCTCTGGAGAACAATGTGAGAACCTTCTGAAACATTTATAACACTGTAGAACGCGCTAAGAACCTTTTTCTGAACATTCAGGAACTGTTAAGAACGTTTAGAGACGTTAACAAACATTATGTTCACACATGATGTATAAACGTTGACAAACCTTTTTAAGAACGTTCAGGAACGTGAACAAACCTTTGGGAACATTAATAAACGGTATGAAACATTATGAAATGGAGCAGAACGTCTGAGTTCAGCTGAGGACCAAAACTGGAATAATTAGAGTCAGTGAAGAATCACCTCTGACCTCCATCACAGCAGCCTGCAGCAGCAAATTATCCTCCTCTTCCCCCTCCTCCTCCTCCTCCCCTTCAGGATCAGGTTCAGGGCTCATCTGGGGGTCCAGCATTGTCCAGGACCAGTCCGTCTGAACCCTAATCTGGATTCTTTTAAATGAAATAATTCAGGAGGCCGTCATTTAAAATGTTTTCAGATGTTTTGTTTTTGACCTGATGAGATTCATTTTATTGTTAAAGGAAACAGGAAACAGGAAACAGGAACTGATAATCAGAATTCTCATCATATATATATATATACTTATACATATGATATTTTCAGCTGCATGTTAACGCACACTCTGTTTCTGGGTGCATTTGTTTCGTCTGCTGCTGCTTGCAGACAGAGGTGACAGGGGCGGGGTCAGAGGTCACACAGGCTCATTGTGTGTTTGTGTGTGTGTGTTTGTGTGTTTCCCACACTGAGAGCTTCATTAGAATAATTATTAGCATGTGAAGAGTTCCACTTCACAATGAGGACTTTATTCACCCCCAAACTCCATCTGTCACACAAATATTTATAAATATTTAAAAATATTCAGGAATATTTAAGAACCTTTAAACATATTGATAAACATTCAGGAATATTAAAGAACCTTTAAAATATTTGAAAACATTCAGGAATATTTAAGAACCTTTAAACATATTTATAAACATTCAGGATCATTAAGAACCTTTAAAATATATATAAATATTCAGGAATATTTAAGAACCTTTAAAATATATATAAATATTCAGGAATATTAAAGAACCTTTAAAATATTTGAAAACATTCAGGAATATTTAAGAACCTTTAAAATATATATAAATATTCAGGAATATTTAAGAACCTTTAAAAATATTTATAAACATTCAGGATCATTAAGAACCTTTAAAATATATATAAATATTCAGGAATATTTAAGAACCTTTAAAAATATTTATAAACATTCAGGAATCTTTAGGAAACTTTAAAAATATTTATAAACATTTAAGAATCTCTCATATGAACAGAAATGTGTGTGTTTTGCTCTTGAACTTGAGTAACAGAGTGTGTGAAAGGTCGTCGTCTCTCCACAAATCAGCTTTATGTGTTAATGAAACAGCGCACCCCCCCTTGTATTGATAGATGCCCCTCCCTCCCCCATGACCTCTGAACCCTGTATGTAGAGCAGAGATGGGGGCGGTCCTTCAGGAGGTTATTTGGGGTGACAGAGACACATGTGTGTAGATGGTCTCTCTGTTACCGTGGAGACGGACCGGCCGGAGGCGAGACAGCACCTGTCTGTCTGCTGGAGGATGGGGTGGGGGGGTTGATGGAGGGGTCAGAGGTCAAATTGGTGTTCAAACACAAAGACACGTTCAAGTTCACACTGGAGAGTGTTTCTCATGCAGAGTTCATGTGTTCATGTGTTCACGTATAAAAGTCCGGGATTCAAACTCAAACTATTAATATTAAATAATGAACATCTGAAGAGATTAATGAAAAAAGATTTGATATTTAATTTATATAGTATATATATAGTATATATATAAGTCACTATCTATCGCTGAAGGAGGAAACACAACAGTGATTGAACCAATGGTCCACTGATATTTAATTTGATTTAATATTTTATTTATGTAGAACTTTTCAAAACAGATGTTACAAAGTGCTTCACAAGACAATTAAAGCAGATAAATAAAATAAAAATAAAAACAAGGTAACTGTTAAAACAGAACATATCAATGATAATAAAGTACTAAAGTCGTAGAACAAGGTGATAAAAACAAACTGATGAAAGTATTTATATATTTTCAGTATTATGACCTGGGTGTCTGTGGAGACATTCATGGAAAAAATGCTGTTGTATAGAAAGAAAAACTGGATCAATGAACACAATCTGAAAGATAAACTCTGTTAGATCTGAGCTGATGGTTAAATGGTCTGATCCTGAGTCAGAGCTCTGCTGCCCTCTGGTGGACACCACCAGTCCTACTATATACTCTACATGGTTAGAATATACTGTATATACTCCAGTGTAGTATCTTATAAAAAGAGTAATAACAGTAGTAAAGTAAGGCAGTTCTATGCCCCCCTCCCACCCATGTTAAGGGTAGAGTTAGAATACAAATGAAATAATTATCTTAAATTAATTTTATATCCTGTTGTTGTTCTTGAAACTTTAGATACGTACAAAAAAAAACAACTTGAATGTGAAGAAAATATTTGTAACTTAAACAATTTAAAATATCACTATCTACTACTGCTGATACTAATACTGCTACTACTCCAAAGAGTACTGCAACAACTCTGCATAATAATAATAATAATAATCCTCTAAACATTCTGTGTGTCTGCAGCTCCTCCAGAGTTCGTTCAGTGGCCTCAGTCCGTCTCCAGACCAGCAGGAGGCAGCGCCGTGTTCAGCTGCACGGCGTCCGGCGCCCCAGAGCCGCATCTCATCTGGCTGAAGAACGGAAAATTGCTGACACCCAGCGGCAACGTCAAACTCACCAACGGGAACACGTAAGAACATCAACAGAGACCAGTATCATCCTGGACTAGAGACCAGTATCATCCTAGACTAGAGACCAGTATCATGCTGGACTAGAGATCAGTGTCACCCTGGACTAGAGACCAGTATCATCCTGGACTAGAGACCAGTATCATGCTGGACTAGAGACCAGTATCATCCTAGACTAGAGACCAGTATCATGCTGGACTAGAGACCAGTGTCATCCTGGACTAGAGACCAGTGTCACCCTGAACTAGAGACCAGTATCATCCTGGACTAGAGACCAGTGTCATCCTGGACTAGAGACCAGTGTCACCCTGGACTAGAGACCAGTATCACCCTGGACTAGAGACCAGTATGTGAGAGGAAGCGTCTCTCTGTCTCCCCTGCAGGACTCTGGCCATCACCCGTATCACCCCCGAGGACGAGGCCATCTATCAGTGCATAGCGGAGAACAGCGCCGGCACCAACCAGGCCAGCGCCCGCCTCGCCATCAGTCAGGAGGGGCCCGAGCTGCCCGAGGCCCCCGCCGGCCTCCAGGCCATGCCCCTCAGCACCAGCAGCCTGCAGCTGACCTGGGAACAGCCCACAGAGCACGTTAGCCAGCAGATTATAGGATATGTCCTGCACATCAGATGCCTAGGGGGTAAGGGACTGACTGGAGATCAGGTTCAACGAGACTCTGACTTGTGTTTGTTGTTCCCTCTAACCTTTGACCTCTGACCTCCTTAGAGCCGGACAGCGCGGAGCTGCAGGAGGCCGTCAGTAAGACCACCTTCAGACACGAGTTCAACAACCTGGAAGCAGCCACCACCTACTCCATCTACCTGAAGGCCTACTCCGCTCTGGGAGGAAGCCAGCAGTCCAGCAGCATCACCGCCACCACACAGGGTGGAGGTAGGCTACGTCCACCGTCCTTGACACTGTCCACCTTAAACACTGTCCACCTTAAACGTTAGTTCCCCATGTAACCACGGTCTGTCTCTGTCTATCCCACAGTTCCCAGTCCTCCCAGTTTCTTCACTAAGGTCCTGAACCAGACGGCCATGCAGGTGTACTGGGAGTTGCCCAGTAAGCCCGGGAAGCTGGAAGGCTTCAGACTGGAGTACCGCGGGGTGTCCAACCCAGACGTCCAGGGACATGAGACCTTCCCAGGACACATCAACACCCACACCATCTCCCACCTGGGTCAGTCACAGGAACAGTACCACCAGCTACAGCTGGTTAGCACCAGTTAGTTAGTGATCTAACCAGTAAGAGACGCTGCTCAGTCAAATAGCAACAAGTAGCTCCAATGCTAACTGCTGCTAAAACCACAACATCTCTTTTTTATATTTCTGATGAATAAATAACTACAAGGTGCTATGCTTGCTGCTGGCTACCGCTAATGCTAACATTGTGGCCATCTATCTGTTCAGTTTCACCCATTAGGCTACAAGCTAACACTGATGAGCGAGCATTTGATTTAGCTTGTTGCTGTGATGCTAATGTTTAGTTAGCTGGTTAACAGTAACTGTGTCTCGCTAACAGCTTAATAAGTAGTTAGAGCAGTAAAGTAGGAGCTCGCACTTTAAAACTTTAGCCTGAAGCTAACATATCATCATATATAGTATTTTTGATTAGCATAAAATAAAATGCTAGCAAATGCTAATGCTGTTGTTGGAAGGCTATTAGTTTCCTGCTTCCAGTCTTTAGAGACTATTTCCTGGAATAATGTACTAACAACCTCTTTGTGATTCTGAGACGGACATATTATTAATTTTGCATCATTTTAATTTTATTTGGATAAGCACGGATGTAACTCAACAAGTGGCTAATTTAGGCTTTTTAAATGGTATGACGACGATGCTAACAGTGAGGTAGCCATCTTGGAATAATGTGAGAACGCTCCTAAATTAAAAGGGACTGTTTGTAACTTTTTAAGCGTATAAATGTACCGGGTCGGGACACATGCGTGCTCGCAAATGCGCTCTCGCGTGTGGCTGAAGTCTCTGCTCCTCTGCCTGCCTGCACTCACACCGCGCACGTTCTCGCTCCACCTCTACACGTGAACGCGCGCTCACTCCACACTGCAGAAGAGTTCGTAGCTCTGAGAATATCTAGTGAATGTTCAGTGGACGTTTGTGCAGAAATAAATGCTGCAGCTCCTCCAGACCAACAGAGGTTTCCCGTGTCTTGCGAAGTGACGGAGCTCCGCAGAGAGAAACGTTATCACCGGCACCCGGTCGGAGATGGTAACGTTTTGTCTTCCGGCAGCGGGGCTTTTGCAGGAAGAGAAACGTTACCGTCTCTGACCGGGTGCCGGTGTCTCCCTATTCTCTCCGGCTGCGGTCAGAGGCGATAACGTTTCTCTTCCTGCTTCAGCCTCAAAGCCAACACTAGTATCAGCAGTGATTCATGGAGAGAGCTTCGTCTGGTCAGCTAACATTACTGCCAAGCAGCTGAAATATAGAGTGATATTGTGGTTTACACCTCCCTGTTTTGAGCGATGCTTGTTCATGTCTATTTAGAGCGAGGAAGTGCGAGCCCGACGCTGACTTTCTTTGACTTAACGGCCACAGGAACAACACTGAATATGCTAGCCACTTCCAGTCTTTATGCTAAGCTAAGTCTTTAGCTATGCTAAGAGTTTGTTTGTTTCCCGCAGAGCCGGCAGCCGTTTATGAGATCCAGCTGGTGGCATTTAACGGGAACGGAGACAGTCCGTCCAACCGCCGCCTCGTGTCTCTGACTGACGGAGGAAACACTGCAGCAGGTAGGAGCCTCATTGTGACCTCTGACCTCTCTGTGACCTCTCTGTGACCTCTGACCTCTGAAACCAGTGGAACCAGTTTAACATGGTGTTGTGTGTTGTCTCCACCAGCTGGTCCGAGCTGTAACTGTGATCAGTCTCACGCCTCCATGTCGACGCTGCTGGTCGGCGTTCACAGCGGCCTCGCCTGCATCCTCTGCTGCCTGCTCTTCATCCTGCTGGGATACAAACGCAAGTAAGGCCTTCATCATCCTCATCATCATCATCATCATCATCATCATCATCATCATCATCATCATCATCACCACCTGATGATGTCATCATCCTAACTGTTCTGGCTTCAGTTTCTTCTGCAGGAAGTCAGCGAGCTGGGAGACTCCGCCTACCCTGAATGGTGTCAGAGGTGCTAAAGGTCATACACCTGAGAGCATCGAGCTGAACCAGGTAACACACACACACGGGTGTACTTCTATACTTGTGAGGACCCTCAGTGACATCATGCATCCCCTCATCTCTAACTCCAATCCCGACCGCCTCTCTTTGAACCTAAGCCTGACTCTGACCTCAGACCAGGTGTGAACCGCCTGAACCCTCAGACACCTGAAGGTCCGTCCCCACAGTGAGGACCAGACAAAATGTCCTCTCTCCTAAAGCTCAGACTGGTCCTCACAAAGATAGACGTACAAGAACACACACTGTGGAGTGTTAATTATAATGAGGATTAATGTGACACCTCCCTCCATTATGACCCATCACGTTCTTCCCTCAAGCCAGGTATCCACGGCAACCACAGTGTTGCCACGACGATAAGACCTCCTGCTGCCGTTAAACCAGTTAAACTATTTCATAGTTTGAACTGTTGATTCCCTGATTCACAGCCAATAGAACCTTTTTATGATGACGTCATGATGAGGTCACGATGTTAGCTGGAGGCTAAACAAAGAAAAGACTGGAGGCTGACACTGGCAGTGGGCTAAAGTTACACATCTAAATGTTTCTAAATCATTAATCTAAATCATTTGAGATGACAAACTGTGATTTGAGGCTCTAGCGAGCTACAATATCAGAGAAACGTTTTAGGGATGGAGAGTAAATGTTGCTAATATTTAGCCCTCTGCTAACAGCAGCCGTCAGCCTCATCTGGCGATAGCACTGTGCTTTCTTACGCTGTGAAAAGAGTGTGTGGATGAAGTATTAAGGTGTTAAATTTTACTAATTTAGCGACTCTTTAGTGAAAACTTTAAACCTGCTCTCAGACGATTACAGAACAACTAACTTTAATAAGTTGTTAAATGCATAACAGGAAGATGTCCGTCCAACAGGGCTCTTATTTTGGTAGTTTTGTCCCTAACAGTCTTAGCAGAGGACAGATGACATCATCACAATATCTAATATCTAATATCTAGTGTTCCTGTCTGCTCTGCCCACAGAGATGTGACTCCGCCCCTCCTCCAGTGATGGTCATGGTTGAGCCGACTCCGCCCCTCCAGCCCGGCACAGGCACCGGATAAAACACCACACCTCCTGTTCCTCTCCTCCTTCCTCCTCCTCCTCCTCCTCCTACTCCTCCTTCCTCCAGCCTGTGGTCGCCTCCTCTCCTTCTGACAGCCTTACAGCCACTTCAGCCTTTGTGAATGACTGAGATTAGAGTTTATCTTTGAGATTATTGAGATGAGAGATGATGAGTCTGTCTGAGGAACATTCAGAGAGCATCTGATACCACAGGGGATCGAAATACTTCACAACACCACGAAATACTTTACAACACCAAAAGATACTTTACAACACAACTAGATACTTTACAACACCACGAAACACGACAAGATACTTAACAACACCATGAATCCTGTGGTTCCCGTGTGGTATCAGATGCTGACGTCACCGTTGTGGCGTCCTGGATGCTTCCTGTTAAAACCAAAACCTTTTTCCTTCAGTTTGGAGTCATTTTGAGTTTGTCACCGTCGATGACGATGAGGCCTTCCACCGGTCTGACCAGAGACCGGGTCCTCAGAGGATCCACCATTAATTGGTCCTCTGAGGCCCAGAACCAAAGGGATTTATTATTTCTCTGGTCAGCAGGTGACTGTAGAGGACTCTCCTCTGCGCTGCTTTAGCCTTTTAGTGTTTGTTTGTCTCACCGAGTTCGCCTCAGGTCAGGATGTAGAGGAAGCCCACAGTCCGCTGGTTCTCCCCCCCACCGACCCCCCTCCTCCCTCCCCCTCCTGTGACTCCTCCACCAAACTCTTTACCTCCAAAGAGAGCTACCTCGGGTTGAACGCCAAATGCCTGAGCCTCAGGCAACTGTTAGCCTCCTGCTGCTGGTCAAGCTAACCTACCTCATAACCAAAAGCCTCCTCTGGGGCCACTTAGCCATTTTTCTACCTTATTGTACCAATGCTGATGTCCTGTGCCCGACCGTCACCCAGAAACTCTGAATGTTGCTCACCTGAACCCTCTAACGATGGTCCGGTCCATCGAAGTCCTCCTCAAAGAAAAGCTGGCGGAAGGAAACCACCTCCTGTCTGACTCCAACAACTTCCTCCAGTGCTGCTTCCAGGGCCCAGAAACCAGTTTTAGATCTTAGTTTCAAAAGATTCAGTCACCTGCATGAGCATCATACCTTCTGAGGTGCAAAACCTGCCCCAGATCTGAGCATTCAAGGTCAAAAAATTCTCTGGAGGTGGACCATAGTCCTGACCTTTAGCAGTCCAAAACCGTTCCCCAGATCTTATCCTTTGCAGCAGAATACCGATGCACAAACTCTTATTTTATCTCTGCCATGTCTTAGGTTTTAAGGTCCGAACTCCTGCTCCAGACCCGAGCTTTAAAGGTTGTAGTGCCTAGAGTCCAACAAGTGTCTTAGTTCTCAGCTTCTACAGCCGAGAGACCCGTCGTAGAGTTTCTAGAGGCCCAAAACTGTCCATAGTCCTGAGCTTTAACATCTTATCCTTTACAGCAGAACAACCTGCACAAAGTCTTCTTTCATCCCAGTGTCTTACCTTTCAAGGTCCCAAAAACTGCTCCAGAACTACAGAGTATTAAATCTTCTGGAGGTTGTGGGTTTCTAGAGTCCAACAACTTCTTAAATTTTCAGCTTCCCCAAAGTCCCCCAAAGAGTAACCCACCATAGAGATCAGCCTCTAGACCCCAGTAACTGACCTTCAACAGTCCACAGACCTAACCTAACTGCCATGGTCGGATATTTAGAGTCGTATAAACCTGCCAAATAATGAACAGCTCTAGAGACCTGATCCAGTTCTTATCCTCCACAGATAAATAACTCAGTTAACAAAGTCTGATATTACAGGGAAGGACTGGTAGCTTCTAGATTTCCAACTTGAGCTCAATAACTGACCAAAGTCTTGATCTTTAATAGTCCAAAAACCTGGTCCAGGTCCTCCACCACTAGAACATGATCTGTTGAACCGTTTGGGTCCTGAAGCTCACTGGAGATGTTGGAGCCGACGCCCAGGAAGTGTCTGTCCTGGTCGTCACGGAGACGCCTCCTCCTTTGCAGACGTCTCACCT
>CAKAOH010002562.1:2612-18638 GCA_916701665.1 Sebastiscus tertius | reverse complement strand
AGCAAATTAATGAGTCCCGTCGAATCCCGTCGAGTCAAAAGCCAACTTGACTCACTTCTGTTTGACTCACAGAGTCGAGTCCTGTCGAGTCCCGCCAAGTCCTGTTGAGTTCCATGTAGTCCCGTCGAGTCCTGTCGAGAGTGAGTCAAAAGTCAACATGACTCACTTCATTTTGTCTCACAGAGTCCCATCGAGTCCCCTTGAGTCACAAGTCAACTTGAGCCACTTCAGTTTGACTCACAGAGTCCCGTTGAGTCCTGTTGAGTCACAAGTCAATTTCCCGTTGAGTCCCACTGAGTCCTGTTGAGTTCCGTTGTGTCCCATCGAGTCCCGTTGAGTCAAAAGTCAACTTGAGTCACTTCAGTTCGACTCAGAGTCCCATCGAGTCCCGTTGAGTCACAAGGCAACTTGAGTCACTTCCGTTAGACTCACAGAGTCCTGTCGATGAGACGCATCATATCGAGACGTGCTCTCACATGGAGTCAAATTGAGTCAAGTTCAGTCTCATGGAGTCTCAGCCTCCCTCTGCTCCTGTAGTCAATCTTGGGGTCAAAGGTCACTGTCGGGTCGGAGTGTTTCTAAAAATATAAAACAAACTGAAATGTAAAAAAAAAAATAATGTTGGCTGTTCTTTTTCTAGAACTTTCTTCTTTCAGTTCATTCTTATTTTTCCGTCGCTGCCGTTTGGTGGTGAAGAGGAAATTCTGCCAAAATGAAAACCTGTAAAGAAGAGCATTTCAAATTTTTATTATTATTGCTAATAATATTATGATTATTACCATTTTAGCCTCCTGTTTTTCTATTGTTTGACTTTTTCTGATTCTTTTTTGTTAGTTGAATGATGTGAAAATGTTTGTAGAATTTAAGAAATGTCGTGTTTTCAGCTGAAGGTCGAGTCACAGATTAGCCATATTTAATAATAAGCCATACATGTGATTTCTAAGCCATATTCTACACAGATGTTCAGTGTTATTTTATATAAAAACCTGATTATTAGATTAATTTCAGACTTCCTCCGCCTGTCGACACGCTGTAGAAACTAAAACTAAGATGTAGAGACTGAAGCTAGAACCAATGAGAAAAGTGATGCTTTAATATTTCTGATTTCTTTTCTCTCAAAACTTTTATTTCATTAATGTGTCATTTAAAAAAAAGAAAAGCATCCCAAAGCTTTAAACTGCTTTTTAAACCGAACAGACGGAAACATGAAGAGATCGACACCTGAAGAGTTAAATTATACAGTTTTTGAATGAGGTTTGGTTGTTACCGTCCTTAAAGTCCTCGCTGTCGGGTTTCAGTGATGAATTCTTCTTTTGTGGTTTTGAAACGTTTCACCGTCTGTTCTCCTTTCTGATGTTTCGACACATGAAAACCAAATAAACCTGAATTGGAATAGAAAACAGACATCTTGTCATTTATTGATTCATCATTGTTTGTTTCCAGGTTTCACTCGTCTGCTCAACAGCAACCATCTGACACTAATTATTATTTTCATCATTAATTATCTGCTGTAGATGTATAAAGGGCAGATGAGACGGTTTTAATGAGGGATGTTGAAGAAACAGATCAACCACCAGGAGTAGAGCAAAATAAGTTCGCTGAAACAAAGGGCAAATAATTAAACCTGGGAAATTCAATAAAAACATTTAAACTGAATCAAAAGAACACCGAACAAAAGAAACAGCAAGCTGCCACCTCTTCCTCTTCCTCCTCCTCCTCAGCCCAACTATCTGGAACCTACCTGCCCAGGTGAGTCAGGGTGATCTAAACTGAACAAGCATCCACATCAAACAGAATAATGAACAGACCATTAACATGAGATCTCTAAGGGCTCTCATCCATACTAATGAGCACACCAGATATTATAGAAGGTCATTTACTGCAGAAGGACTGTCTCAGCTGTCTTCCTTCAGCTTGTCCGTGCTGAGACTTAATGAGGTAAACCTGTTTACACATCACAGACAGAACTACAGAAATCCTCTGAACCCAGAAAACAGAGAAACCAAACAAACGCATATCATCAAATAAACTGAAACACTGGAGCAAAATTAATAATTAAACAGACACAAAACCACTGTTAGCTTTGGGGAACAGGACCTATAGTAAAGAGGGAGAAAATCAACCTTCTCACACTATAACTGGATTTAAGTCACTTCTTAAAAAACTCCAGCAGTAATAAAAACACTTTTACAACGTTTTTTATCTGCAGCTAATTTTCATTTTATAATTTTTTTTTGTATTATTTTATTTTAGTAATTATTTATGTTTGTTTTGTGTAAGATGTGGCCAGGATTTTCATTGAAATTGTTCAATAAATGAACTAATATTATCAGCAGAATGTGAGGAGGTTACAGTGTTGAGTCAAAGACATCTATGTGTTGTGTAGCAGAGATATCCAGACCTCAGGCACAGTGTGTTTATTATTATTTATTTAGTTAAGTTATTAACAGATCCATTCATAAATATTCAAAATATTAACAGGCTTTTATTGTGAAGTGCTCAGAGTTCAGTTCCACAGCTGCTGATTGGCTCTCAGCTCTGACCTCATCGATTAATAGGGAAGTTCAGTGACATCAGACGGTCAGCGTGTTAATTATCTACATTCATATTTCAAAACAGAAGGAAAACAGATGATGACATCATGTAAACTGTCAGCTGACATCAGTGTGGAAGGCTGTGATTGGCTGTTACACCACCAGATTCAGAGTGTGTGTGTGTGTGGTAACACAGAGGTCAGAGGTCAGAGGTTGACCTCGTCAGGTGTGTAGGTCTGCTCCTACGGATGTCAACAGTTATAAACCGACGGCTGCAGCTGTCACCTGGGTTGTCACCTGATCGTGTAGACGTGATTAGACCAGAGTTATAGACATACACATGTATATATACACACACACAGTGTACTGGAGTACAGATTTACAGGAAGTTTCTCTTTAACGTGATGAAGAAACAAATTCACTTTCATTTGATTAAATGACTGACGATCAATATGAGAATAAAATGAATAAATCAATCAATAAAAACTCTTAAATTAATTGAACTCTTCCCAACAGAATCATAATAAAGACGTTATCGTCCTGTTAAAGCTGCAGGAGGTGATTTTTGTCCACCCGGGGGCCAGACAGAGTCCTGATCCACCTCCAGCTGATCCAGTTCAGGTTTTCACACTCTGACAGGGTTCATGTGACATCATTAACTCCTGTCCTCTGATTGGTCAGTCTCCCGCCTGGTTGTTGGTGGCGGGGCCCGCCTCGTGCTCCCCACTGTGAAGACCCTGCCTGGCGGACAGTCGGTCCGGAGATCGCGGCGAAGCGTCCCTCCTCGTCCTGCGGCAGCAGGCGGCGAGGTCAGCCCTGAACGACGGCGTGTAGAAGCCGTAGATGACGGGGTCGCAGCAGGTGTTCAGGTTCCCGAACACGAAGAGGCCGTGGTGCACGTACTCAGGTGTGACACGCAGCATGTCGGGCTGGAACCAGTACCAGATCCCCAGCAGGTAGTACGGCGTCCAGCACACCACGAAGGACAGGACGATGACCACTGTCATCTTCAGAGTCTTCATCCGAGCCTTCGGGATGATGTCGGTGCCGCTGCGACGCAGGTACGACTCACCTGCTGAGAGGGGGAGGGGCTTCGTTAGTGATGTCACACTGTCAGCGTGTTACAGGTGTTGTACGGGTGTGTTACAGTTGTAGTACAGGTGTGTTACAGATGTTGTACAGGTGTTACAGGTGTTGTAATGGTGTTATACAGGTGTTGTACAGGTGTGTTACAGGTGTGTTACAGGTGTTGTACAGGTGTGTTACAAGTGTGTTACATGTGTGTTACAGATGTTGTACAGGTGTTGTACAGGCGTGATACAAGTGTGTTACGTGTGTGTTACAGGTGTGTCTTACCTTTGTCTCTCCGGTGCTGCAGGTGGATGTGCAGCAGGATGTACAGGTGTGTTACAGGTGTTGTGCAGGTGTGTTACAGGTATTGTACAGGTGTGTTACAGGTGTGTTACAGGTGTTGTACAGGTGTGTTACAGGTGTGTCTTACCTTTTTCTCTCAGGTGTTGCAGGTGGATGTGCAGCAGGATGCGGCTGTAGCAGCAGCTCATCACCAGCAGGGGGACGACGTACAACGTGGTGAAGTGGAACATGTTGTAGACGGTTTCCTGCCAGCGGCGGCTGAAGCTGCCGTGCGTCGCACACTGAGTGAAGTCTGCGGCCTCCATCCTGATCGCCCGGAAGATGAACAGCTTGAGGGAAACAGACGGAGGATTCTCACTGATCAACCAAATTACAACAGGACAAATCTAATATTATATTCTAGTGTTTTAGTTATTTATGTGTGTATTAAGTGATGGTTTTAGTCCCAGTTTAAGTTTTCATTTTCTGCTGTGAAACTAAACCGTTTGTTTCAGCTCTGTTTTCCAGCTGGGGGCCTCTTAGTGTTGTTAGCATTCCTTATAGAAACCAAAGGGAGCAGTTAGCCTGAGCTAACAGCAGGAGGTTTAATCTCTCCATCAGAAACATTCCTGCAGGGATTTCATGTTCTTTCACCTGATGGAGGAACTTTCTTCTGCACCAGAGAGCAGCAAGACTTTATCATAATAATAATAATTATTATGATAATAAAATGGATAATAATGTATAGATGAAGTGCAGCTATGTAATGTCTTCTATAATCAAAGATCTCTTCACCTTCACTTTGTCCTTCAGTGCAGCTCAGCAGATTATCATCTCATAAATATTAATATTTGTATATTAATATTAAACACACTCATGTAAAGCTCCCAGCTGCCTCTTAAATATTCAGCAGCTGAAGAAGAGACGGTTCATATAATCTGTAAACACACAGTACTGTTGTAAAGTTAGTAGCCAGCTGTTGTACAGATGTGCTTCTTCTTTCCTTCAAACTATTGTTGAACTTCCAACTGTTCAACAGCAGTGATTGAGGTTCCAAGGTTTTTGGTCGTCGCCATCTTAGTTTTGGCCGTCGTCATCTTGGTTTTTGGCCTTCGCCATCTTGGTTTTTGGCCTTCGCCATCTTGGTTTTTGGTCGTCACGATCTTGGTTTTTGGTCGTCGCTATCTTGGTTCAAGGTCTATTAAAAGAAGCTGGAACACGGGTCATGGGGTATAGCAGTGTAGTGCGCAGTGTAACTGGAGCTGCAGTTGTGCGTTGCAATTGTGGTAACACATGACTACAGGTTACATGTTATCTGTGGTCAGGTGTTACCTGTGGTCACGTGTTACCTGTGGTCACGTGTTACCCGTGGTCAGGTGTTACCTGTGGTCACGTGTTACCTGTGGTGATGCGAGCAGCAGGCTGAGGCTCCAGGCCAGCAGCAGCATGCGTCGGTTCCTGCAGTGCGCGCTCAGAGTGTCCAGTGGGTGCAGGATGGCGTGCTGGCGGTCAAGGCTGATGACGACGAGGATGAAGGCGGAGGCGTGCATGGCGAACAGCTTCAGAAAGCAAAGCAGCTTACAGAGCGCGTCTCCAGCGTACCACTGCACCGTCACATTCCACACCGCGTCCAGAGGCATAACCACAAATGTCATCATCAGGTCGGCTGACGCAAGGCTCAACATCAGCGGCCGCAGGTGAGACGCCAACCGCCGGCCACGCCCACGCCACACACTGACCAATAGGGCGACGTTACTGCAGGCGGCAAATAGGAAGAGGACGAAGGTGGCTCCGACACGGAACTGAGCGGCCCGGGTGAAGCTGGGAGCCTCCCAGTCTGTGAGAGGGGGCAACTGGGAGCTGTTGGGAGGGGGCGTGGCCACATAGCTGGTGGGTGGAGCCAGTGATGACAGCCTCACGACAGACCAGTTACCTGACATCCTGCAGAGAAGAAGAAGAAGAAGAAGAAGAAGCAGAAGAAGAAGAAAAATAAGAAGAAAGTGGTTGTGAGTGTTTGGACAGTCCAACATGTTTCAGAGCAGTTTGATCTCGCAGAGACTTTTGTATCTGTTGTCACGGCAACTGTGAGGTAAACAGTCCTTCACCAGGAATGTGTGCTTGCATCTACAGTATTTGATTGGCCAATGCAGTCTTACTGGATGATGTCATGTTGTGTTGCATGAATGAATGAATGTTGATCTGAATGCAGAGAAATACTTTTATTTGAAGCAGTTCAATAACTTTACTTTACTGCTGCTCTCTCACTGGTTTTTGGTCGTCGCCATCTTCGTTTATGGCCGTCTCAATCTTTGTTTTTGGCCGTTGCCATCTTAGTTTATGACCGTCTCAATCTTGGTTTTTGGCCGTCTCAATTTTAGTTTATGGCTGTCGCCATCTTTATATACAGTCTGTTGTCACAACTTGTCCCTGTCTACCTCTGGAGGTGGTTTGGCTGATCGGATCACAATCACAATGGTCAAGAACTATCCAATCACCCAAAACACATTTAATACCAGGTGTGAAGGGGGTCTTTATCTCTGAAGTACACCACTAAAACATCACCAAACATTAATTTCAACAGTTTCCAGACATCTAAAAATTAAAATTGTCCAATATTTCACCATAAAAACAAAAGTCAAAACAGTCGAATAGTTTTTTCTTCGTCTCTTATTGTTGTGACCTCTGGAAGGTATCATGTGACTTCCCCGATGGTCCGGCGATCGCGGTTGAGAACCACTGAGCTAACCTCTAACCTCTAACAGCGTCGTGTCAGCAGGTGTCATGCTTCTATCTGTTCCTGTCTGATTGAAGCAGAATCTGATTGGACGCCTGCTACCACCTGTCTGTCCGCCTGTTTATCTACCAGCCAACCGTCCGTCAGCTCTTATTGTGACAGAGACTTCCTGTCCGTCAGCGCTGATTAAAGATCAAAGATAAGAGTCGTTAAAGAACCCGAGTGGTTACCACGGTAACTGATTCACACCGACCACTGAGGAGTCAGCTGATGACTGTTTCACCTGTTCAGAGCTCATTAACACAATTCACTGGTTCATCAAGGATTTCATGTCGTCCTGTTCTAATCACTAATCAATGATCATTGATTAGTGATCATCGATTACTGATCATTGATCAGTTAATCACATGTACGGGTCCTTCAGAATAAAAGCAGGGAAATACAATTGTGTAAAAGTTTATACCTGAAACAAAGAATCATCTATCAAATTAATATTCATGTTATATTGATTATTCTGAGATTGATACACATGCGCACACACAAACACACATCCATCCTGCAGCCAAAAATAGCTGCAGAGAGCTCTGTACTGTAACCCAACCTGTGTGTGTGTGTGTGTGTGTGTGTGTGTGTGTGTGTGTGTGTGTGTGTGTTCTTGTCACCTTGGCAACCTCCTCCTTTCTCTGCAGACCAGCAGGCCCCTCCCCCCTCCCCTGATCGGCTGACGTTTCCCTGTGAGTCACAGTAAAGTCATTACGTTGACACCTCATGATATGATTATAAACCATCACAGTCTTTGTTTCTGTACCAGTTATTATTTATTTCTCACTATGTGTCAACGTGCTGCTGTTAAAGAACAGCGTATTTGTGCTAATTATTAGTATTAAGTGTTAATTAATTACTGAGAGCTGCTGGCAGGAAATTACCTCACAAATTTAAGAAAATAAGACTTTCAGGACTTAAAGGGGTTTGTGAATCTACAAAGTCAACAGTATTCAAATACCTGTTTACTGTCTGTAATGTATAAGTAGTACAAAGTAACAGGAAATGAAAATACTCAAAATACCTCAACATGGTGGAAGTCGAGTTTTGTTTTTAAATTTTTTTATACATTTTTATATTAGTTTTTATTTTCTAATATTTCTTAATGACGTTAACAGTCTTAATAAATGTTGGTGAACAATGATGGAAATAAACCAAACAGTGCTTCAGTACTTAGTTACTGTCCACAGGTGACATCTGGTAAAAATCAATCAATAAAAACCTGATCAGATCAATAAAACACATTCAGCAGTTTAAACAGAGAAAATCTCTGATCAATAAATGTATAAATCAACTTTAAAACATAAAAGAATACAGAGAAGATACAAGGAAACAAGCAGCATGTTCCACAGTTATTGCTCTATAATAAACATCAATCAGTGTCTAGTTAGTGATTACTGATCATCAAACTGATCAGCTTCTGTTCTGTCTGTCAGTGAGGCTTTTATTGTGAAAGAGTCTTTACCTGATTCAGCAGCTCTGAGTGATTCTCCTCCTCAGGTCGGACCGCTCGGTTCTCCTCCTCATGTTCAGGAACCCACAGAGAACCCAGAAGAACCCAGTCTGATGAACAGAACCCAGTCTGATGAACAGAACCAGGTCTGATAAACAGTCTGATCCGGATCAGTTCAGGTTCCTGTCGACTGCAGCAGTTTCTGGAGAGAAACCTTCAGACTGCAGCGCAGGGAGGAGGAGCTCCGTGAGGCTGAGAGTGTGTGCGTGTGTGTGTGTGCGTGTGATACGTACGTGTGTGTGTGTGTGATATGTGTGTATGTGTTTCTGCTGCTGATCCAGGAGGTTCAGTTTCCTGCTGATTAAATCCTCCTGTTCGTGATTAATAACAGATCTGCAGCCTGAAGGTGTGAAACATCACATTAACAATCAATCAATCAATCAGTCTCCTGCTATAACAGCTGGTACTGTTTGTTTGTATTAGAAGGTTTATTATTATCAACATTAATATTATTTATTAATTCATATTTTTCTCTTCCTGCGTTTTTGTTTGAATTCAAATAAACAAAAGTCAAACGTCAACATTCTCACGCTCTAGACGTTCTCAATGTTCTCGACGTTCTGAGTGTTCTCAATATTCTGAGCGTTATCGACGTTCTTAGCGTTCTTAATGTTCTCAACGTTACGTTCTCAAAGTTCTGAACGTTCTTGAAGTTCTTAACATTCTCAATGTTTTGAAAGTTCTCGATGTTCTGAACGTTCTCAACACTCTAGATGTTCTCAACGTTCTCAGTGTTCTTGACATTATGAGTGTTCTCGACGTTCTGAACTTCCTTCGTCACCGTTTTACTTCAACAACAAAGTAAATGTGATTATTATTATTCTTATAACATCATCGTCCTCATTCTGACCATCCAGGAGACTTCCCGCCGTCTAACAGGGAAACATGAAGGAAGAACTGCTGCATGAGTGTGTGTGTGTGTGTGAGGGTGTGGCGTGTGAATCCTGCCTGATCAGCAGAATTAAATATTTGATGATTCAGCAGGAAGTTAAATCTGATCCTGAGACAGTTTTTACTGCAGAGAGAAAACAGGCGATGAGTTAGAATCCTTCAGACTTCCTGGTTGCTGCAGTGACACCTGTGGTTGCTGTGGTAACAGCAGGTGGTTTAAACCTGCGGTAGGCAGAATGTTTTTGGCATCATTGGGCAAAAATTCCATAACAGCCTTTCAGCATATTGTAATTCAAGTGTTCTGAGAGAAAACTAGACTTCTGCACCTCCTCATGGCTCTGTTTTCAGGAGGTGACGGGAGACTTCTACCAATCACAGGTCATTTCAGAGAGAGAGCGTTCCTATTGGCTGTTCATTCAACAGAGGCAGCTGTCAATCACTCGCCAACACCGGTTAAACGGTCAAACTAGGCAGGTCTAGGTGAGTCTACATCAGCGAACAGAACCGAGACCTCCAACTGGCTGCAGGGGGTGTGGCCTCTCTGATGTCACCTGGGCTGGTGGACGGGGCCTCTGCCTTCTGGACCAATGAGGTTTCACTGAAAGACAACAACCACCAATCAGGATTCAGCTCAGTTCGTCTTTAATTTGAATCTTTATTTCTAAAAGTTTTTGGTGTGATTTGATTGGCAGGTGTCAGTTACCTGTCAGTATGCGGGTTCTCTCTGTCCGACCACAGCTCACCTGAAAACACACACAGGTACGTCATCACCTCCACTTCCTGTCTTTTCAATGGAACATCTCATTATTAACAGTTCTCCTGTGTTCTGCTGAGGAGGGAGAACACGAGAGAACTCAGGTGTACCAGGTGACTCACTGTGCTGCAGCTGGTCTGACTGGTCTGAACTGCAAACACAGAGACACAGATGTTCATGCTAACAGCTGTTTGGTTCTCAGAAACTGAATCTTAAACTGATTTATCAATAACTGTCATACTCTATAAATATTATTGATATGTGTTACCTGTGTAATCCAGGTACCATGCTCATGTATTCAGGTCCCTCAGTGGCTCCGCCCCCTGCTGACCCACAATGCTCTGCTGCTTCCTGTCTACCTGTGGCCTCCTGCTGTGATCCTGTTCACACACTGACTGTTAGTTTGACTGCGTCACATAGCATCATGTAGCGCTGCTCAGCTAACACCTGTAGTCTGCGGCGGACCCGCCA
Organism: Sebastiscus tertius; assembly: GCA_916701665.1. Lineage (NCBI taxonomy): Eukaryota > Metazoa > Chordata > Actinopteri > Perciformes > Sebastidae > Sebastiscus > Sebastiscus tertius. The sequence continues at coordinate 8,346 of CAKAOH010002562.1, read as the reverse complement.
CACAGAGACAGACAGGATGTGAAGCGGTGCATCCAGGTAACGTGTGTCATGACGCCGGCAGCATGTGTTAACACAGGGGAAGCCAGCTGTTACCATGGCAACACTTTAGTGTTTTAAATTGTGAAAATATGCAAAAGAAATCAAAGTTGTTACACTGTCAGTGTTTATCTGCCTGTTTCTACCTAGAACAGGTGAAACTCACCATGCCCCACCCCCCTCTGATCGTCTGGCTGCTGGTTAAATGCTCTGCCTGGACTCTGTGTGATGTCACTCCTCCTGTGATTAATGAAGACAGAACTGATCAACAATCAAGGTCAGTATTGATAAACTGCATGCGTTCTGCCTGAGGTGTGTCACTTAGACATTGAGAGCTGATTGGCTGTTACCTGACCAGCTGTCCGACAGGTGGGCTGAGTGGGTGTGGTCTGAGTGGGCGTGGCCTCTGAGTGTGAAAAAAGGAGTAATGAACAAAGACAACATCAAATGTATGACTCGCTCCTGTTAATAATAACTTCACTTTATTAGGTCAGAGGTGTGATTAAGTGTTTTGGTTAGTCGTAGGTGTGATTTAGTGTTTTGGTTAGTCGGAAGTGTGATTTGGTGTTTTGGTTAGTCTGAGGTGTGATTTGGTGTTTTGGTTAGTCTGAGGTGTGATTTGGTGTTTTTGGGTCATGTGATCACACCTGCAGACTCTGCCTTAGAGCTGCCGTCAGACGCTCCACCAGTCGATCCTGAACATCACCAGAACTCTCCTGAAAGGGAAAAAAGAGCTGTGATTGGTCAGAATGATGTAAAATCTGATTGGCTAAACTCAACTTTGTATCAATATGTCATGTGATTATTGTTCATTGATAAAAACAATCTTAATAAACACAGTTAATGATTGTGTTAATCTCACTGTCACATGTGACCTCTGACCTCCACATTAACACACAGGTGTGTTGTTGTCACCTTGCAGTGAGACAGAGCAGCCAGAGCCTGTTTGTAGAGCTGAACTGCTTTCTGCTGCTTCCTCTGCTTCAGGTAACACTCTGCCAACGACTCACACACCTGAACCTGAGCCAAGTGGTCCTCTGCAGAGAGACAGACAGGTAACACACACCTGAACCTGAGCCAGGTGGTCCTCTACAGAGAGACAGGTAGAGACAGACAGGTGGAGACAGACAGGTTACTAATGTTACCGGTGTCTCTGAATCCCTGCAGCGAGAGGATGAAGCTCTCTGCTGCCTCTTCTTCATCACCCAGCTGACTGCAGGCAAACGCCAAGTTACTGAAACACCGAGCCTGGTCGCCACGGCAACCCAGAGAGCCTGCACACACACACACACACACACACACACACACACACACACACACACACACACACACACACACGCACACACACACAAGTGATGAGTCTGATTGATTGATAGGTGATGAGTCTGATTGATTGAGTCAGGTGACTGACCGTAGAGGCCAGCAGCCAGCCGGTGGTAGCCTACAGCAGATGTGAACTGGCCCAGAGAGTTCAGAGCGGCTCCCAGGTTGTGCAGCACTTTGGCCAGCAGGGGGGGCTGTTCAGCACTGGGACCCAGAGCCTGCTGGAAACACTGGACCGCCTCCTGGAAACACCTGAGCCGGCAGTAAGACATGCCCACTGACAGGTACAGTTCACCTGGACAACAGCAGACAGTTAGTCAATCTAATTTAATCTGATCTAGTATAGTCCCAGCTCCATAAAGACCAGGTGTGTGTTTAATTAATGAAGTTGTGTTGGTTAATGAAGGTGATTACCCAGAATCCTCGGGTCGGTGATGCTGTCTGTCAAACTCAGACACTCTGCCAGCACACCAATGATGTCATCATGGCTGAACTGATCTGATTGGATCATGTGACTTCCTGCCTCTTTGAGGGCAGTGGTTGCAGAACCCAACATGGCCGCCACTCTGTAGCTCTCTGCAGCCCGCCGGAAACCCTGAACCGCCAGAGACCAGTCCTACAACACACAGACACACACACAGCTGTCATCTGATACACCTTTTACCTGACATCTTACATCTGGTCCAGGTTCTGTCTGTAGTCCAGGTTCTGTCTGTAGTCCAGGCTCTGACTCTGGTTCTGGTTCTGTCTGTGGTACAGGTTCTGACTCTGGTTCTGGTTCTGTCTGTGGTCCAGGTTCTGAGTCTGGTTCTGGTTCTGTATGTGGTCTAGGTTCTGACCTGTACTCTGCTATAGCAGCGGCTCATCTCCATACAGGCGTCTCCTTCGCTGCCTCCATCTCCCTGCGATCTGTAAAGCTGAGCGGCCTGCAGGAAATAGGCGGCGGCCTCTTTGCTCTGCCCCAGTGCATTGTGGGCCAGGGCCAGGTTGAACTGGAGGTCCGGGAGCCGGTCGGCCTTTGGGCCGGGCTGAGCCTGATGCAGGAAGTCCAGACCTTTCTTAGGTTGGCCCGCCTCCACGTAGGCAGCACCAAGGTTAAAGGAACAGGCCCGGAGGACCCGAGAGTCCTGCAGCTGAGGAGGAGCAGAGCATGATGGGTAATTAACTACAGTCACAATAGTTTTAGGAGTCCTGCGAGTACTACTGCTGTTACTACTGTTGTTACTGCTGTTGTTGTTACTACTGTTATTACTCTTAAATACTGTTGTTATTACTCTTATTACTACTGCTGTTACTACTGTTTTTATTACTGTTATTACTACTGTTGTTATTACTATTGTTATTACTCTTATTACCACTTTTGTTATTACTACTGTTGTTATTACTGTTATTACTACTGTGTTTATTACTATTGGTATTACTCTTAATACTACTCTTGTTACTGCTGTTATTACTGTTATTGCTACTTTTATTACTACTGTTGTTATTACTCTTATTACTACTCTTATTACCTCTATTGTTATTACTACTGTTATTACTCTTATAACTACTGTTGTTACTAGTCGTGTTACTACTGTTGTCACTACTGTTATTACTGCGGTTATTACTTCTGTTGTTATCACTCTTATTACTACTGTTGTTACTACTTTTGTTACTGTTGTTGTTATTACTACTGTTATTACTTTTATTACTACTGTTTTTATTACTGTTGTTACTACTGTTGTTACTAGTGTTGTTATTACTGCTGTTACTACTGTTGTTATTACTCTTATTACTACTGTTGTTTTTACTCATAACACTCCTCTGAGTGTGACCTGTTGGTGACCTTTGACCTCAGCAGTCTGACTGTTGGTGACCTTTGACCTCAGCGGTCTCACCTGTTGTGCAGCCTTCAGACCGTTGTTAAAGCAGCTCAGAGCGTCTTCAGTCCGTCCCTCCTGCAGGGCTCTGTGACCAGCAGACGTTAACTCCTCGATGTCCACCGCCTTCTGAGCCTCCTTCCTCCTCACCTCCTGCTCCCTCCTCCTCCTCCTCCTCACCTTCACCTCATCGGTACCTGGAGGAGACGCATCAGACGCCATGTTGGACCTCCGGAGGAAAACTCACCTGGACAGAGTCTGAAGAGAAACACAGAGACATGAAGACATCAAACCTGATGAGTCTCCTCTTAAACCTGCAATGTTGTATTATTATTATTATTATTATTATTATTATTAATCAGATGATTGTTTTGATTGATTGATCAGTGATTTGTTTATTTATATAATAATAAATTGTTGAGATCCAGAGTGAATTTTTACAACAGTAAGCAAACATGGATTCAATTTCATTCATTTTAATTTTACCTTAAATTATAAATAATTGAATATATTTTATTTAAAATGTCCTATTATATCATTAAAGTATAAAATGTTGTGAAACATACAACAACAGTTAATGTGAAACTGACCAGTGTTTGAGATTTTTACCTGATAAATAAGATAGAATAATGATTAAATTATATTAAATAAAAGGTATGTTAAATGTTATATTGACAAAACTTTCTCACCTCAGTTAAAATCCAACCTACTGATGATCTGAGTGAAGATCATGGGATCTGATCGAAAGCCCCAGAACAGCTACTAAAAGTTTTGAGTGGATATTTCTTTGTCAACTGCTGTTTCAAGTTCAAACGTTTATATTGATGTGAAGGAGATGAGATCACTTTTATTTTATACTTCCAGCTTGGTTTGAGTTGGTGAAGCTGAAAGCTAAAGCTAAGGTAACAGCGTCCTCTGCTGGAGGAGTCCACTCTTCAGTTTTCACCAACACACAAACAGGTGAGAGAACAGGGAGATTTTATAATGAAGTCTGGCTGAAAATCAATACACAGTAAAGAAAGACATTTATTTAGTTTATTAGAGTTTATTGTTGGCCGTCATTCACTTTTTCACTCGTTCATTTGTGTTTATAATATTTATGAATAAATTGTTGACAATAAAATCTAATTACTTACCATCCAAATCCAAATGTTTCTCCTTCATGAATCCTCCATATTTAATCAGTAATATTTCCATTTTCTGCTACTTTTTTCTACTACATTTCAGGGGGAAATGTTGTACTTTTTACTGTATTTATCTGACAGCTTCAGTTACTTTGCAGATTCTCTGCAGATCTAATAATTGCTGATATATTGTTATAGATTAAACTATCAGCAGTATATAATAATAAATGATGATGTATTCTTATAGATTAAACTACCAGCCGTATATAAAGTCATTAAAAGTAGCTCCACCTTTACCAGCTGACACATCCATTCAACCTTTATTTTAACTCTGAGATACGTTGAGGCAGAAGCCTCATTTACAGTATATAAAATCTGAGACATCAAGAAACACAAATAAGAAATGTACATGAAAATGACGATAAAAAGTAAAAATAATAAAACCTGAAGAATAAATAAAACAGTTACAATCTAAAGCAAATGAATCAACTAAAACAACAACAGCTGGAAGTGAAATAAGATGGAATTTAAATCAATAATTATAATTAATAATTAATTATAATCCAATAATAATAATAATATAATATAGATTATTCTGCATCATGAGTACTTTTACTTTTAATACTTAAGTTATATTTTGATGCTAATACCTCTGTAGCCTTTTTTTACTTTTAATTTTGAATGCAGGACTTTTACTTGTAAATTACTACTTGTATTTCTATATTGTAGTATTAGCCTAGTACTTTTACTGAAGTACAAGATCAGAGTACTTCTTCCACCTCTGATGCCCTCAGACTGAAGCCAGCTCTGAACAGATGTGTAAAGTGAAAGTGAAAGTGTTCCACTGAATAAACAAACTTGACTTCCCTCCATCTATTGATTTTACTGCTGTTATTAGCATTAGCTACTAGCTATCCTGCCTTTAGCAGTGTGCTAGCTAACACTCAGTGAACCAACACTTACTGTCTCCAGGTGAAGATGAAGGTCCGTCATACTGAGCTGTTAGTTGATCAGATATCAATCACTGATGTGAGATCGATATGTTGTAATAAGTGACGTGTTTAATGGATAAGCTAGTAACATGCTGCTATGTGCTAACTGCTGGCTGGCTACTGGCTGGCTGGCGTTGACTCCGTTGCCATGGCAACATGGAGAGGACTACATATCGTTATCTAGTTCAGGGGTCTCTAAGCAACCTGCGGCTCTGTCACAAGTTTACGAGAATAAAATCATAATATTATGAGAATAAAGTCACAAGTTTACGATAATATTGTGAGAATAAAGTGAATAAAGTCATAATATTATGAGAATAAAGTCACAAGTTTACGAGAATAAAGTCATAATATTATAAAGTAGTCATTTTACGTGTTATTTTCTTTTTTTCTTGTAAAG
>CAKAOH010002560.1:322694-340086 GCA_916701665.1 Sebastiscus tertius | reverse complement strand
GTGTGTATATATATATATATATATATATAAACACACATATATATATATAAACACACATATATATATACACACACATACATACATACATATATACATATATATACACACACACACACACACATATATATATATTTACATATACATATGTATACATATGTAAATGTATATAAAAAGACAACATTAAAACACGTGAGTGCATGGAGCATGGATCTGTGGAGTTCATTCATCGAGCTCACATCGTGGATTGAGCAGAAGTTTCTAGCTAACATGCTAACATGCTAGCTCACTTCAGTCATTCAAACTACACGGTTCAGCCGTATCCTCCACCGTAAACCAACACGTTATGTGTTCACTACAAAAATATAAACGTCGAAAAGCCTGCAACACTATTAAAACACACAGTACAAACAGATTACTTACTAAAGTTGCTCGGCTATCTGCAGCTCTTTACTCCTTCACATGGACTCACATGCGATGACAACACGTGTGACCAAGCGCTGCCGTAAAGCACTCACCAGTCACGGGAAGTGTCGTAAATCCACATCTCCGCCATGCACCATCAACATCATCAAACATATAGTGATGGGAATTTCGGTTCTTTTTAGTGAGGCAGTTCATTTGGCTCAGCTCACCAAGAAGAGCCGGATCTCCCAAACGGCTCTTCATTTTACCACTTCTGCCTTTTATAATTCAGCCAAATTTAGTTTCAGCTGTTTTGACCTATGATTAGTATGTGTGCAGACATATCACTTAAATTATTCAATATGATTATATTAAACCTTATAATTTCCAGAATATCATAATTTTACATGCTGCTTTGTTTCCGACTGACACTCATCTCTGTCTGCTATCCGCGCACCGCACTCCTCTCTCTTTCTCTCTCTCCCCTCCCTCCTCGTCTGTCATCACCTGATTGGTGGCACGGATGTCATTAACACAACATTCAGTCACAGTCAGTGCATGGAGTGCCCGTGGCACGGAGAAAATTGTCTTATCATTCTGCCTTGAATTAATTAAAGAAAGAAAAAAAAAAAAAAAACGTCTCTCGGACGGGAGCCGGCTCTTATGGTACGTGTCCACAGGGGCATTTTTTATCGCAAGGGGATGCGTCGCTTCCCAATATTGGACGCTTGGTGGGCTGTCACTAGACACAAGGCTCTCCCCTCCTGATTGGACGAACACTTTCCCGCCGTGGGCTGCTGCTCCCAGCTTTCAAACCGGGACCAGTATGGAGGCTCGTTTGGAAACTTTCTTCTCTTATTTCACGAAAATAGTTCACTGAAATGTGTCTCTGAAAACATTTGAGGCGAGAAATAAGCCATGCAGTTGATGAATCTGTCTTCATTTTGGATCGACAGCGGTTAGTTTAAAAGATTCTCGGGAGTTTCGAGAGGCGGCGAGTTGCGTCGGATGCCCCGTGATTTGCATAAAGTAGACTAGCCCTCAACTGTATGCAAATGAGAAGCGGGTGTCGTGACGCTCCGTTTCTCGAATCACGACGTCACGCTACCAGAATGCATTGTGCGGCTGCTTACATAGACAATGAATGGGGAGCGTGGAAAGGACGGAGCCTGTGGACACGTAACATTATCGTTCACTTACAAGAGCCAGCTCAAAGAGACGACTCGTTCTTGACTGACACATCACTAAGAAACAGACTGTCAGATGGTTGACTGACTCAGATGACAAGATAAGAGACTCGGGTCAGTATGACTTTACAAACGGCACGAAGCTATTTCTGTGAGACTTGGTGGTGATGTGCGCTCGTGTAAATATTGCTATAATATTCTTATTTTGTTCAAATGCAGGCAAATTAATCAACATCTCTCAACAATGACAACAGCAGGTCAGGTAAGAAAAGAAACTTCATCTCCAATAGGCTGTGTTTAGTTTTAAAAAGTAATATAAACTGATGTTATTGCTACTTAGTGTGTTTATTCTGACAACTAGTATGATATTGAACCCATTGTGAGCCTCTCTCTCTCTATGTAGCCTTATCTATCATCACAGAGACAGAGGCAACGCCCAGCCACATCATTTTATACCAGGCCAAGTTTATTCACATTAGAGACGGGCTTAAAATAAGAATAAGAATAAAAATAACAATATAAAAAATAAATGATGATGATGATGACGATATTACTACTACTAATATATATGTAGAGCACTTTTCAAGCCATAAGCTCAAAGTGCTTTTCAAAGAAATTAAACATAAACAATAGAATAAGTAACTAATATGTATATATATATATATATATATATATATATATGTATATGTGTATATGTGTATGTGTATGTGTATGTATGCTGGTGTATATATATATATACCAGCATACAAGCATACAAAATGACTCAAAGTCAGCTGTTCGGAAAACACAGTGTAATTCACAACCAAGCCATGAACACGTGTATTTTTCTCTCTCAGGTGATCAAATGCAAGGCAGCTGTTGCATGGGAGCCAGGGAAGCCTCTGGTCATTGAGGATGTGGAGGTGTCCCCACCTAAGGTCCACGAAGTCCGCATCAAGGTCAGCTGCTCATCCTAAGTTTGTCTGTAGTGAAAAGAAACTATCAGTGTTTTATCTCTAACTTTGGTTGTAAATGTGGGCGCTTACACAGCAAACATTCCAGTGTTAACAGGTGTTGATATTTCATTGGTAATAATCACTTGAAGTTGATTGTGTTAAATTATATCAGAATGAAATGAACTAATAGGAAGAATGTTATAGTAGTTTACCACAATGACAAATTAACCAAGACTAAAGGTAAGACTTGTGTTGCTCAAGAGGATGTGATTCTGCCAGTTTTTATTTTAATTATATGACGACAAAAACACTTGATTTCCTCTTTCTCAGTTTGTTTTGTGCTGTTGTGGATCTTGCACCCCAACCACATCCTCTTTCTAAAATGGTAAAATGAATCAGCTGCTCTTTACCTGTTTATACAGATTGTTGCCACCGGCGTGTGCCACACAGACTGGGAATACTGGAATGGGAGTGGAGCAGGGACGAAACCATTCCCGTTAGTTTTCGGCCATGAAGCAGCAGGGATAGTGGAGAGCGTTGGTCCTGAAGTCACCAAATTCTCTCCGGGTGAATTGTACAGCTCACAACAAAACAAGCTGACATGACATGACATGTACTGTAACTCTGACTGAAGTAGATTGTCTCCTTTTTTTTCACAGGTGATAAAGTCATTCCTTTGTTTCTGCCACAGTGTGGGGAATGTAATCGATGTCGCAATCCTAAAACAAATCTGTGCAAGAAGAACTGGTGATCATTACCGCATTTACACACACACACACACACACACACACAACACTATTACTTACATTGTGTTTATCTACTCAGTGTTTCCTTTTTTGTGTGGCTTTTAGGGACAAGACACAAGCGGGTGTATTGGCTGATGGCACAAGCAGGATATCTTACCAGGGCCAGCAGGTGTACCAGTTCCTCGGCGTCAGCTCTTTCTGCCAGTACACCGTGGTTCCCGATACGTCTCTTGCAAAGATAAGAAGTGATGCACCGCTCGAGAAAGTGTGTCTGCTAGGCTGTGGCGTCTCCACTGGTTATGGTGCTGCTATTAACGCAGCCAAGGTAAGAGGATACACATCTGCCTAGATACGTGCATTCGAATAAGAACTTGAATTCTCACCAACTCTGATGTGGACCAGTGGTTGTTGTGGTCCTTAGAACAAGAGGGATGCAACACGTTTACAAAGATTTATTTACATAATGACCATTTATAAACAGCTGATTATAACAAAATGGATTTACTATCTGAAGGAAACGTCTTAGGTGTAATCTGTATTTGAGGGGACATATGAAAAACTCACTTTTTCGGTGCTTGTGCACATACATTTGGGTATCCGGTAGTGTTGTAGTCCAGGGAAGAAAAAGGTAACGCCTGCATACTACTCCATGCCACAATATTTTTTATTGACTACGTATCGATCCTGCTTGGATCTTCGTCAGGTCAAAGTGTTGTTGTCAAGGCGACCTAAACCGAGAACAAGTCATGACGAAGACCAGAGTGTATATATCAGACGGTGACAAGACCAAGACATTTAGGGCTTGAGATCAAGACCAAGACCAAGACCAGACCTCTGCATGACACACTTAAGATAAAATGTGGAACATGCAAACCATAGACTCCTCAAATTGATCTAAAAGATCCACATTCCCATGAAAACACCCACAGAAAACAAATGAATCCTCTTCATTCACCTCTTTTATTGCCATATATCAATTTGGTCTCGACCAATCTTAAAATAAAAGAGATCTGAGATGTCTGAGATCGAGACAAGACCGAGTAAAAATGTGGTCAAGACCTTCAAAAAGGTCAGAGACCAATTTCATGTACGACACCACTGGTATCTGGAGCTCCATACCAACTCACAAACTGTGAAATAAGACAACACAGTCAGTTTTTTTGTGGGCTGTCTAGATTAGAAAACATGTGATTCAACAAGCCGTGAAGATTTGACTCACATACGGGAACACTAGAATATATCACCTACAGCTTGAGAAATACCTTTGCAAAGGTGTGCCATATTTTTCTCACAAGCCAATCAGAGCAGACTGGGCTTTTTCTGGAGGGGGGCTTAAAGAGACAGGCGCTAATACGGAGCATGTCTAGACAGACAGGTATATTCAGACAGACAGTATGAGAAAAATAATGTTTTTTGAACATTAAAGAATGTAAACATGTTCTAGTAGAAACCCAAAATACAAGTATGAACCTGTAAAAAAAAACCTTTTTTTACAGCAAAAAACAGTGATATAAAAGTAGCATAAAACAAAGTAAATAGCTCTTTAGGCTGTCAGGTCTTTTTGGGACGGTACTTTCTCTCAAACCTGTAAAAAACCCCTTTTGACATTTTCACAAGTTACCGCTGAGTGTTAACAGTACGAGGCAGGACTGTAGTTATTTATTTTCCCTACTTGATATCAGTAGTTACCATAAATGTACTTAATGGGTTAAAATAACTATGGATTTCCATATTCCACCCCTTGTTTTTAATATAGTTTGTTTGCATATTAAAATAAGATGAATGCAAAACCAAACACAGAACGTTTTGTGAAAGAGACTAAAGGTCTGTAGAAAAGATAAAGATTAGTTGAACATCCCTTAAAACACAACATGTAGAAAATGATCAAACTTCTTTTAAATGTTGTGCAAACTTAGGATTGCTCAACAGCAATGCGAGAATGAATTCTTGACTAACAGCAAAAGGGAAGGTGTGAATAATACTAAAATGCTGCCAAAGCATTCTTGCATGACTGATAAGAGTCTGTTCGTTCAAAGTACTCCGGCTAATGGAAAATGTAGGTGAGATGAGTGTAAAGGTAAGTTCAGTTTTTATTTTTGATATGTACAGTTTATTTAAAAAAAAAAAAGAAAGAAAAGAAAATCAGGCTTGAATAAGAATAAAATACAAGGTAAATAGAAAAGAAACAAAATGTGTATAATATATATGTTTAGGATATAAACATATATATTATAATAGGATAATAGGATATGTTTAGAAGAATGAAGACAAAATGTACTATGTAGTTCAGTTTCAGTTTTATTGATCACATGTAGGTCAACGCAGGGTCAACAGAGTACAATGAAATGTATGGGATGAAAGAACAGATCAGCTCAGCAATAAAAGATGAGATAAAATGACCATAACAAGGTATAACATTAATTAATAAGATAATGACGAGATATGTGACAGTAAGTTGTTAGAAAAAAAAGTGACGACATAAATAGAATAAAAATATAGTACTTTATAAATAACAATTGCATGTAAAAGTAAGTGACAGTAATATAGACATAAAGTGGCTCAATGTAGCAGTAAAACATGCAGACAGCAGGTATGTGTTATGTTAATATCTTTAAAGTTATCTTTAAACACGATGAAGTGATCTCATCAGATGCCTCTCACAGTTTTTGATTGTGCGTCTCCCACATTGTGTTTCATCCAGGTTGAGAAAGACTCCTCGTGTGCCGTGCTTGGGCTCGGAGCTGTCGGACTGGCCGCCGTCATGGGCTGCAAAGCTGCTGGGGCGACAAAGATCATCGGGGTGGACATCAACCCCGAAAAGTTTACGAAAGCCCAACAGTTCGGAGCCACTGAATGTGTCAACCCAGGAAAGCACACTAAGTCCATCCAGCAGGTTCTGGTGGATATGACGGAAGGAGGTGTGGACTACGCTCTGGAGTGTGTTGGGAGTCCAGCTGTTATGGTGGGTGGTGTGCAAGTTTACAGGTGCAATATAGTAGGCCTAATCTGTGCAGTGTCACTACAGAGTAGGTCTGGAATGAGCACACACATTTGATAAGTTCCACAAAACCAAAATGTCACAATGACACAATATTTCACTTAATTGTGATTGTATTTTTTTTCACATTCTAGTTTAATCATATTCTGTGAATTTATAGGAGTATTAATTAAGACAACTGGTGCTTTGTGTTGTCCTAGAGCGCTGCGCTGGAGTCTACAGTAGACGGCTGGGGCACCTGTGTCGTCGTTGGCTGGACAGAGACGGAACCAATGAGCGTCCTGGTTGAAAAGATCCTGATGGGACGCACCCTGAAGGGGACCTATTTTGGAGGTGAACCAGGCCCGTTAGTTCATGCATAAAAATGGCCTTCCATAATGCTTCAGCAACAATTTATGTAATTGGCATGATAGAGAAATCCAGTGTATCATTGTTCAAGTAGAGATCCACCCTAAAGATCCACCCAGCTGTTGCATTTCTGGGCCCAATTTGATGTTAGACTTTGAGAAAATGTTAATATTGATAGTTAAAAGAGAGTAAAAATGCAGGAGATGTCCTCAAATGTGCTTGTTTTATCTAATCGACAGCCCCAAACCAAAAAGTATTCAATTTACAATTTTATAAACCAGAAAAAGAAGCAGGAACCAGTGCATGTTTTACACTTTTGCTCGATTAATGACTTAAAGAATGAATTGATCATCTTAATAGTTTTCGATAAAGCAGTCAGTTGATGGTTTCAGCTGGAGTTTTGATGAAAGTCCCCCACGTTCAAAGAGTAAAGACTTCACTGTTCAACAGATATACAGCAACAAATTCACTGAGAAGAGGCATGTAGCTAATAGTAGCTTCAAACTAGTTATACCAGAACCAGCCACACAGCATGTTGCATTTTAAGTGAGGCAAGAGACCTTGGTTATAATATTTGTATTGACATTTTGAAGTAATGTGCAGTATGTAACCATATGCTCACATCTGATTATAACGCGTCTGCGCCCGTTATCTGGATTGTCAAATATGAAACACAGGAAATCACTAAATGAAGTGAAATGAGGCGGACTGAGGGAAAGTGAGTCCACCAGCACAAAAATACATCACAAACTAACATCTGCTACACTGAACATCAAGGATTTATAACATCTGGCATCATAAGAGTATCCAAAAGGGCAAAAAAAATGAGATTACACAAAAAGATGAGGAGGAAAAGGGCCTTTCTTTCTCCCCTATATTGTGGTTCATGAAGACTCCGTTTTGTTGTCCTCTTTCAAAGGTTGGAAGAGTGTGGAAGACGTGCCTAAACTGGTGGACAAATACATGAACAAAGAGCTGAAGCTGGATGAGTTTATCACCCACAACCTCCCGCTGGATCAAATCAATAAGGCCTTTGAATACATGACAACTGGGAGCAGGTAAGACCTGATTTATTTGTGGCCGCTAGTCTTTTTGGAAATGTTTTTTTTCTGAATGTGTGTGTGTGTGTGTGTGTGTGTGTGTGTGTGTGTATTACTCAAATTGCGGGTGAAACAATCTGTTCACACAGTCACGTTATTGGGATTCGTATCCTATTTGGGGACAAAAGGTGGTCCCCACAAAGTTAGCCATAACATGTTTAGAGCTGAGACTAGGTTTATGGCTCAAGGTTAGTGTAAGGTTAAGGTTAGGGCTGTGGTTCGGGATGACAGGGTGTGTAAAACACTGTCAAAACACTACTCCCCTGAACTTTCTCACGAGTCTGCTGCATAATACTCAGAACAAACCAGAGTGGCCGGTTTGATTATACAAACAAGCACCAAAAGATGTCTCATACTGTACAGTGAGAATGGCATCCCGTAGAACTTCTGTACAGTGTTTTCATAAAGATATTGACCAAGCAGTGGTTTGTCAAACTGCAGCAGTGGCCATCTTTGCTCCATTTTTGTCTTTTAAATAGTATTCCCCACTCATAAATTAGTATCTGATATAGAAAGGACATTTATTGTGAAATTCCAGACAGGAAAATCTTTGTAAAATTCTTGATATTTTCCAAAGAATATATATGTGATATAAATGTATTGTATATATTATTCTATATTAGAGGTATAGACCGATCAATCGTTTGGCCAATAAATCGGCGCCGATAGGGCGTTTTACAAACTAACGCTGGGATCTGATAGTGGCCGATGGCTGCACAGCCGCCACCAGTCACACATGGAGGCTCCATACACAAAGTCAAGGTAGAGGGGAGAAAAAAAAATATCTCTTGAATATATAATGCAACAGATCACTTCTTTGTCCACGATACAAGACAGGCAGACAGGGAGGAAAATAAATCATTCACTGTTACTTTGACTTGCTTACTGTACCAATTTGCCATTCCAAATAATCCAGCCATGTAACTATCCATTCATGAAATGAAATCGCACACTTTAGGATCCTCCTAACTGCGAGAATATGCACCAACATTAATGGTTTATAAGAGTGGCATTTAACAATGTAACGGTACGCAGAACAGAAGTAATCCTGACCAGTCATACTGTAAGCCACAGAACAGCGCATTGCCCATTGCAAATAAATAGAAACATTTCCAATGATGTAATCCACCAAATCACACTTCAGGATATTGTCTTACTTAGGATTAAATTTGGAGTGACAAAAAACAGTGCATGTAAAAGTAATCGACCAGGCTGCTGCAGAAGTAAAGAAGATATCGGCCAATTAATCAGCTATCAGATATTTTCCTGCTCCAAACTATCATTATTATATCGGCCTTTAAAAATCCACTATCGGTTGACCTCTATTCTATATTATATATTGCCTCTGTCAGCTACAACTACCTATTATTTTCATTATCGATTAATCTGCAGATTATTTTCTTGATTCATCGCTTATCTATAAAATTTCAAACAACTTTGAGAAATGTCCATCACGAACTCCAAGGTGACGTCTTCAAATGTCTTGTTTTGACCGACAAACAGCCCCAAACCAACAGATATTCAAAGGATGATGGCTTTTTTATTGTTTTAACTGACTTAAAATGATTAATCAAGGTCATTAGGTCTGGGGAGATGTCACACTTCAGTTATCCTAACAATTCTTCTTCTTTCTTTTTTAAGCATCCGTACTGTAATCAGCCTGTGGCCAGAGGAGGATACACCTCCAGCGGCTGCCCTATGATGAAGAAGTGACATTCAGCGTCATTGTAATGTAATGATATTTTGCATTAATTCTCTATACTCTTTTTCTTAAAATATATTGACAATAAAAGAATATTTTCCTTGCTTGACTTTGTAGCAAATGAGCACATTGGCCACTAGAGGGCAGTCTTATATCATGTAAAAGTCCATTTGTGTCCATGAAGACCATCTAACTTTATAAAGACATTACTTTTCTACCTGCAAATGATTCTGTTTTTTTTATTCAGATTAAATTCTGAGGTTGTTTTTCTTGATTAAAAGGGCGAACTACCACAGAATGATCAGTGAACTTGTGTAAAATGATACCGAATGTAATTCATAGATATATACAGCATCTGCAGTAACACTGAGACAGATTCTCTCTACATCTGTCATACTTGGCAGCTATACACTGATTCTGGTCCTGATATCAATGTGACGTGATGGTTGGAATTAAATACGCTTGTATAGAAGATGTGGGTAGAAGACGCAGGAAACAAATGGCTGAATCTGTCATCGGCCACGGAGAAGTATCTGCTTCATGTGGTCAGGCGTACCAAATTTCGTCCTTGGTAATATTATATATTGATTTAATGGGGAGAAGGGCTAGAATAACAGTTGTGGGCTGTCAGGACGGAAGACAAAAGGTTGTTTGGGGAATGCCTCTCGCTGAAGAACTGAAATAGCTGTCGGAGGAATTTGTTTTATTGAAGTTCCGTTCAGATCAAATGAATACCTTTGGCAGTTCCCTCCGCTTTTCCATCTTTATTTAAAATGGAAAATAAATTGGTGCTCTTCCTCTTATGTTGGTCTCCTCTCTCTATAAGCTATCAATCACAGATTACACAGCTTAGACCTCCTCCTCCTCCACCTCCCAAAGAATCTCAAAGACAAGAAATAGAAAGCAGAATAATACAGAGAATGGAGCAGTGGAGGGAGATAAGAGATCAAAAGACAGAGGAAGACGAGTTTTGACAGGTGGTTATGCGACTGGGCATCCGCATCTAGAAATGTTGGACATGCTTACAGATTTATAATCTGCTTTCTTGGGGACATGTGTCTGAATGTCTGCCTCATCTATGGGAAAACTATCCAAAGCGACGACCATAAGTCTCCTACATTTTTGTGTTTGAACTCTACAACCTCTGGAACTGTCACATCTTTGTGCAACTGATACAGGAAGGGCATGCTATCTGAATTACAACTGCAGCCTTGTAACTGTCCGTCTTGTCATGTTTCACATACACCTGCGCAACTTTTCTGCAGAGATCTTCTGGACAGGAAACTCTGGGATGGAGCTGCATAGAAATAAAGACAACTAACATTTACAAATGGAAAATCCAACGTGTGTACTCATCCCAACTCGTCATATATTGACGCTTCGTTAGACCCCCTCTGCGTCACTTTTCGGTCGCAGTAAACACATGATTAATGATGTGAATTACACAAAAACACTTGCTTAGGTTCAGGCAACAAAACTACTATAGTTAGGTTTAGGAAAAAACGATAGGGTGCTTTGAGTGTCGGTATCGAAGCCGATGGCCGTGACAAAGCGTTGGTATTTGACGCCCTGGGAATGAGAACGGGCTGGAAAATCATATTTAACATTTTTATTTCTATGTTCATTTGTTTTTCCATCACTTCGCTGCGACAACTCTTTCAGGCGTGAGTTTTCATAGAGATAATTGACAAACGACAGAAATGCCAGATGAGGTAAATGCCATCACATAAATAAAAGCTGGAAAAAATGTCAAAAGGTGCCGCCTTGACTTCAAAAGATTTCCTCTTATTGACTATGAGCTATATTCCTGTGTGACAGATGGCACATGAAATATGATGAGAACATAATAATAGTGGGTGGGAAACTCCCTATTTGAACAAAGAGTGTACAAAATATAATACACCAATACCCATTGTAAATGGAAAATGTGTCATTACAAATCATACTATTTGGTATCCAGCTCAGTTATGGTTTTGTCTTCTTCTATTTGTATGGTTTTATATTAGTTATTTCAGTCCATGTAGAAAAAGAGTTGCCTTTGCACAAGAAAAGTTTTAAGATGTCACACTTGGAAAAATACTGGTGTAAATACAATTAATAAAGGCTGAAACCCATTTAGGGTCTTCTGTCTCAGGGTCTCCTGGTATTCACTGTCACAGTTAAACTGGGACGTTGAATTTGTAACATTTATCTGCTATGTCAGGTCAAAATGTCAGCTGTGAAAAAAAACATCTTACAGTAATAGCTGTAGCAATATCGCCTATTTTAATCAGGTATTATATTTATTCTTCTTCCCAGTTCAAGCCCATTACAGGGCTTAGATTCTGTAAAGGTGTACAATTACATTGCTTGTACCAAAGTTATAATAGTTTTGAATTTTCAATTAGTTTTTATTTTATTTTAGTTTTGAATTTTCAATTTCATTTTAGTTTAGTTTTAGTTAGTTTTCAGAGTGCTTTGATAGTTTAGTTTAGTTTCAGTTTAATGTTTAATGTTTAATCTTTGTGCACCTTTAGTCTCCGATGTGAAGCAATTGTGGCATAGCGCCATCTCCTGGAAGGTCAAGTCTGTTCAATTTCTGTGGTTCAACGAAATTCATGCTGTCTGCTTTTTTCATCTTGATTTATTATAGCTAAAAAAAACTAAAACTGAATTTAATTTATTAGTTTTTTACCTAGGGAATATAGTTTCTGATTAGTTTGATTTTTCTTCTTTTTTTTTAAAGGATGTCATTTGTTATTAATTTAAAAACATTTTTCACTGCTTATTTTTGTTTTAGTTTAACTTTTAGTTTATTATAATAAGCCTGGTTTGTACACCTGTTGGTCTAAATGGCAGCAGAAACCACATTAATCAGTCAAAAAAGCTGCTGTATTAACATCTCTGAGAAATAAGCTGGAGGGGAAAGCACGTCTGAAAGAGACTCAGTCAGTTAGACGGAGAGATAGAGGGATGGATATACTGTATAGCCTCGACGGCTATGGAAGAACGGCCCACTTAAGTCACTAAAGACTGCCGATGTGAGGCCCCTGTTTTATCAGCAAATCCTGGCCATTATACGGCTAATGCCAGGCATTGCCTGTGACATCCCCGGTCTTTCTCTGACACGGTTAGCTTTAGCTTCTGTGTCAGTGGAATATACTCAGCTTCACCAAAGGATAGCACAATACAGTGCTTAGTGTTTTAGAGAGGCGACCAGTTTTCCGCTGTATAAGTAACAAATCTGACACAAGGGGGTATTTGTTATCAAGTAAAAGCCTATTTTATCTCCAACATATTGATATTTTTAGAAATTGAGCATGTTCTAGGCTTGATACCAACACAGTTTAACATCATGAAGGGCATTAAATGGGTTGGTTTCAAGCACTAATCATTTTAAAGGGGACATACGTTCGGCTATCTGGAATACCTACCAACTCGGAAACTGTGAAATAAGACAACCCAGTCAGTTTTGTGGGCTGCCTAGATCAGAAAACATGTGATTCAACAAGCCATTCAGATTTGGCTCCCGATTCGACTGTTGTCAGGCCATTAAATACGCGTTATCAGTTACTATAAGCACCATAGATGTGGGTCAGTAGGGGCCTACTATGTTGTAAAAGTGAAAGTGAAACTTAAAAGCAACTCGTTCTAACATGTAAAACTGAATGAAACATTATGTTTTGAACACAAACAAAAAGGCTTCTTTAGGTTTAGGCAAAAAGAAACAGTTAAGTTTAGAGAAAAACATCGTGTTTTGGCTTAAAATAACTATAACACAAAGACAACTACACATTGTTGGTTTCACACGAGATGCAAACCGTGGTGTCCTGGGTGAAAGCTCTGAGTTTTGTGTCCCATCCATCATCCATCATCCATCATCCATCACCACAATTACTACGGTCACTAGAGGTCGTTGTCGTTTGGTGATCTACCATGTGAATAGATAACAAACACTACTAGTGGATGTAGGCCCTTATAGGCCCTTATTGACCCACATCTATGGGGCTTTTAACGACTGATGACGCCTATTTAATAGCCTGACAACAGTCTAATCAGCTGGCTTTGGCTCCCCTTCCTATGTCACTTGCAGGCTCATTAGAATATACCGCACACAGCTTGAGAACTACTTTTGCAAAGGTGTACCATATTTTTCTTGCAAGCCAATCAGAGTAGACTGGGCTTTTTCAGGAGGGGGTCTTAAAGAGACAGGCGCTAAAACGGAGCGTTTCAGACAGAGGGTGAATACAGGTATATTCAGACAGACTGTATGAGAAAAATAATGTGCTTTTTGAACATTAAAGCATATAAACATGTTCTAGTAGAAACCCAAAACACAAGTATGAACATGAAAATGAGCATGATATGTCCCCTTTAAGTTTTGAAATTTCCAGTATTGATATTTTACAGTAATCTACTTGTACAATAATGTATGGTGTACTGTTTCAAGTATAGTCCATGCAGAATTGCATGCATCATACAACACAAATAGAGGGAGGGTTACTTCTTTTTCAAAATCTTGTACAAAAATAAGATATTTTGTTGGCACTCCCAATACAGTATAAAAGTCTGTGGTCCCACATTTCAGAGGCCTTACTGTAATATAAAACCCCTAACCCTGATAATAACTACTGTATATCATGCTCTTCTCATTGAGCCATGTAACACCATGTGTTTCTTATTTTGTAACCTGTCAATCCTATTGTGTCAGTGTTTTATAGTTAAGTTGCAACAGAAATAGACAACAAAGAACAGGATTACAAAGACCACACATGACTATTACCAAAGACACACACACACACTTACACATACATAACGGGCTGTCTATGCGTGACAGCTCTAAGCTTTTGTTGTGTTTTGTCTGACAGCAGCAGTAAAGTAGTAATTGAGAGATTAGCTCTAAGGTGCTATCATGGCACTCCTTTGTTTGGTCTCTCCCTCATTGGTCACACAGGACATTACATGCGTGGGAAGGAGAGTCATACACTGAGACAGTAGTGTAGTTTGTCTTATTTTAGCTCTTTTGAATCTGTCATAAAAGACACGTTCCAAAAATGGCATCCGTAGCCAAGACAATGTGCAATATAATATTTCAATTACAGGTAAATTTCATACCTTTGCAGGATTGCAGATGTCATGAAAGTTAAAGATCAAATATAGTTCCCTAAAAAAGGTACAATAATAGAACATCTGACCTTGTGGACTTGACAGAACTCATCCATGACAGACTATCCCCTCTGCAACCGTGCTTTTTTCAGCTTGCCAACATTGAGTCAACAGAGTCCTTTCATGTGGTTATGGGCTGAAGGTAGGGGGAGATATTTCTCTCAGACCCCGTGTGTTTACCCCCTAATCCCTGAGAAGAAGTTCACAAGCAGGAGGAAAGTACTGGGAGCTTTAGCTGCCTCCCAAACCTGCTCAGTTTACCGCTCCCCGGTTTTCCACACAGCCACACGGGGCTTGGGTAATTCCTGGGAATGTTTGTGAAGGTTTTTTGTGTAAGAATATAATTGGTATGAAATTACTGGTTGTGTTCTTTCATGGAACAATCTACAATACACTATAAAATAAAGAATGTGTGCATGTTCAGTGATGCCGTCTGTAAAGAATGTCTTCTGCTACTGTTATTACTGTGTTTTGTTTAGTGTATAATCAGCTAAAAATAAGAATCGTTGTGTTTTCGTTACCTTATGAGCCGTTTATGTCTACATATGGAGTGGGTCGTCTTCACGGAGGTCTGCTGCTCCGCCCTGGCTCGGGTCATTCACATTTTCGCTTTGGCCTCCGTAGTTCTTCTACACGCTTGGCAGTTGCAATCTGCAACCTCACCGCTAGATGCCGCCAAATCCTACACACTGCCCCTTTAAAAGAAAATACATTAGTAGCAGCACAGACTGAAGACTGGTAGTTCGTTCTACAGCAGCAAATGCACTCATGATAGCAAATTTAGGCTTTAGAAAGTGTTATTTTCTGCTGGCGTAAGTGTGTACCGTTGTACCAGCCTGTTCTCATTCCCAAAGCATGAAATACCAACGCTTTGTCACGGTTGTCAGCGTTCGATACCACCACACAAGGCACCCTTTTGCAGCGGTATGAGATGCACCGGTCTGTCCATTAACTACAATGTAAACCCATCCACGGCAACAGGAAACACTCAGGGAAAGCGTGCCGGGAGTGAGGTGACGGAGTTTAAAGAGCGTGAAGACACACTAAGGCGGGCGGGAAGGGAGGTGGATGGGTCCAACAAACACAAGGCTTTCATCCAAGAGACTGCTGTTCATGTCCCATGAGTTATTACGTTTCACTTCCACGTTACAATCAGCTGTTTGTTCGTGTCCTGTGTTCTGCAACCGAAATGTGACGCCGAGGGGTCTGACAAAATGTCAGTATGTGACGAAGTGGGATGAGTTTGAGATATGAGCTTAGTAGGTCAGAAATATAACTTACATACTTTTGAACTACATTATTGAAGTCAAAAAATGATACTAAAATTGGGGTAATGCGGTCTGTCAATTTAGTGTCAGGATGAAATGAAGACAAATAACTTTCTTTAGCCTCAGAAAGAAGTGATCTCCATCCATCTATTATCTGTAACCGCTTATCCCATTCAAGGTCACGGGGGGGCAGGAGGCAATCCCAGCTGACACTGAGCGAAGGCGGGGGTACACATGGTCTGATTTTTCTTACTACTACTACTATTTATAATGTTAATATTAATATTAGCATCAGCAATAATATTAATAATAATAATAATAATAATAGCGATTTTGCCTGATTGCAGCTGTATAAATGTGTCTCATATTCTGCTGCTCTTCTCATTTTAAATTGCCTAAAATGAAAATGCAATCTCAAGATGTGTCTTATAATAATAATAATTCATATAGTAAACTTTTCCTTGCACCACTGAGAATGATGTTTTTGCACTTGTTGTGTTTGGCCCTGAAACCGATTCTGGCTCTGATGACTCTTGAGCTGTTATGTCTGGTGTGTTAGGTTTGTGCCTCGCTTGATTTATCTGCAGCGTACAGCTTCAAATGAGTCTCAGGGTTGTGGTAGGACAAGAAAAATCAAGATGAGTGTGCGGTGAGTCACAGTTACCTTGTTATACTGCCACAGTAAAGTACATCATTCTGTTTTTCTCCTTCTCCTCCCGACAACTCACTGTTGTCCAAAGATGAGGCTGTTCCTGGTCGGCTGCCAGGCCACAGAAGGATTGGGCCGGTCCCAAAAAATATACTCGGTCCTGAACACAGTTGAAACACTTCTTTGGCTGGTAATTGTGGTTAAACAGAAAAGAAACCTGAAATGATCCATTATAGGTGCCTGGGCCCATTACTCACTCTCAAGCATCCCGCAGTTTTCTATTATACATTGGCAGGCGGGATTGAAGTGAGTAATGCTGCATTTACATTTACGTATATTTTAAGTATATAGTTGGAGTCAAATATACTGAATGATAAAGAGTTATTCTGATATGCTTTGCCACTTTGGTATTGCCTTTCATAAGAGTTTATACAGCTGGCATAAAGCACTAACTGATACTCACTAGTTGTACATATAATAATAATAAAAATACTTTTAATCACAGCTAATGATATATACAGTTTAGTAGTTTCTATGTCACATTTTTAATTTATTTTAATACAGCAAAAGATGTGGAAAATTGAAAATAAATGATATATAGAAAAGACCACTTCTTTGCTTTATCCCTCGCGCTCTTAAATTGTTTTATTAATGACTTATTTTACCTCAATTATTATTCCTCCTGCTCTTAAACTGTCTTAATGGTCTTAAATTGCTTCATAAATTGTTTTAAATTATCTTAAATTCTTAATATTTAGAGTGTAAAATTATGATAACTGTGTATGTTTAACGCATTTCAGGATTCACTGCTTAAAAACTGTGTTTTTATGCTGCGGTTTCCTGCCCTGTCAAGCTTTAACAAATGAAACTGAAGATAAGGTATACTTGTTATATATATATTTACATGTTACA
>CAKAOH010002560.1:273752-320174 GCA_916701665.1 Sebastiscus tertius | reverse complement strand
GTCTCTTTTGACTTCTGAGTTCTGAGTTGGAGTTCAATCTGGTCCCTCCCCCAACCTTATTGGTTTACTTTAATTAGTGATATTGAAGGCAGGGGCAAATGAGGAGGGGTAGCGGTGGTGGTGGTGGTGGTGGTGGTGGTGGCGTAAATACTAAAAACAAACAAGAGAGCTGAATGGGAGGATGGCGGCGGGTGCAGTCCCGATGCCGCTGTGCAGACGGAAGGGGACACATGGTGTAAGCAAACACTCGTAATTGCATTAGATTCCCCTGGCACACGGGTAATCTAGCCTTCCTCTGTCCCAGAACACAACAGGACACATCTCCCGCCTCTCTCACTCTCTTTGTCACTCTCTCTCCTCCACAAATTATTAATGTAAAACCTACAGCGCTGCCATTGATCATTCAGCAGGCGTGATACAGGACTAATTATCATTTAGGAGACTGAGGTGTGGAGTGTCACCGAGTGTGTGCGCTCACACATTCACTTGAGCATTGCAGCATGTGTGTGTGTGTGTTTGAATGCATGCATGATTGTGTGTGCATGTGTGAGCGTGCATGCATCCCATTAAACAGTTGTCCTGTTTGATATTTCATTCCTCAGCCCACATGTCTTGAGAGTATGAGCAAACACATTTGCTTGAATGGGATGTTCCCTGAGCAAACGGGGAAAATCTGGCCTTGATATGAATATCAGTGACAGTCAATGATAATTGGGACGAGGTGTTTTTGCTCCTTATTGAGATGTCCGGCGTTCAGAGACCTTATAACGTGACACACACGGTCTGGTATTATTTTAAAAATGATTCGGTGTTGACTTTTTTCCAGGAGTCCTGTTTTATTTAGAGCGGAGAAGCGTCTCCTGTGGCTGTAAAAACAACATCATCCACTAGATGGTGTTGTGATATCCACAATAACCAAGATCCACATTATAAATACCAGCTAATACTATCAAATCTTTTATAAAACATTTGTTTGCTACTGCAAATACGCCGAACTTTTTAAAGAGTTAGTACAACAAAAAAGTCCAGATTGCCGTGTTTGCTTGAATTTAGCTTGTTAATCTCTCTATAAAACTATACTTTGTCTATTATTCAAGTGCTTATGTACTCTGTATTTTGACAGAACTCTAGCTTTACGTTGACATTTTCCACATATTCCTCTTGTATTTTTTCAGCATTAAATTTCTGCTCTTAACTAGACTAGTTTGAAGATACAAATCCTAAACAATAAAGTAAAAAGCGGAAGCGTCTTGACAATTTAATGAATAATTCCTGTCTCTGTCGCATAAACTCCATGATTTTGGAATTAGTTTGTTAATCTATCTATAAAACTATACTTTGTCTATTATTTAAGTGCTTATGTGCTCTGTATTTTGACAGAACTCTAGCTTTATATTGACATTTTTCACATATTCCTCTTGCATTTTTCTAGTTTGAAACTACAAATCCTAAACATTAAAGGAAATAGCGAAACGTCTTGACAATATAACACACAATTCCTGTCTCTGTGGCATTAACTTCATAATTTCTGCATAGAAAAAGCTGATTCACCATTAGTGAATGAAAGTGGTGCCAGAGAGGCCGAGTCAGGTCACCTACACAAACACTAATGAAAGGGACGGTGGAGGAAAAGTCTCAGATCTCTGGTGGTATTTAGCGGATATGTGAGGCTTTGAGGGAAAGCCACAGTGCCAGAGGGTTTAAGTTTGTGTGGCCCCAGGGCCAATGTAACAGAAAATAAACAATGCTTCCCAGTGATTAGGACTTTATTAAGGCACACAAAATCCCCGGCCTAGATAGGGTTTATGTTTGAGGAGTGGGCCCAGTAACAATGGTCACTGGTCGAAAATGATAAAACTCTTCTATCAGACGGCTGTTTCAGTTTTAATTCATGAGAAATAAGCAACACAACACAAGATGGCTCCATCATTTAAAACCGACTGATTGCGTTTGTGTTATTAACTCCACAGTGCACACAATTAGCTTCTATTGACCGCCCCTATAATCACTAGCACTCGGATTAAGAACTACTACCCACACAAAATGCCTGATCTCTAATGACTGACAAACAAACAAGCAGAAAGAAGACAGGGAGAGAGCACCGGGAACACCCACCATGCTGCTTTTAAAGTAATATCCCCTAAGCCCTGGACACCCCAACAAAGTCTGTCATGTCTAACCTGGCTCCTCACCTGCTTGGAGGCAGATAAATAGCCTATAGGGTAATCCCTCATCCCCGGGGCACTGGAGGCAGATTTACCCACCTCAGAGCTCCGTCCTGCCCTGACAAGTTAGTGTGCTGCGGGGGAACACCCACAGCCGCCACTCTGTGCTCATTTAAGGGCATTTAGCTCAACCACAGTGACTTTAAAAGTCCCCAAAATGGAGAATAAACTTAAATGGAAGCATGTTACACGCAATAAACAGCAATGTGTGTGCAAAACAACATTAAATCCACGGGTGGAAGAAGTATCCAGATCATTAACTTACTGCAAGCAACATAGCAATACCACACTATAAAAATACTCCATTACAAGTCCTGTATTTAACGACCGACGTATCAAAAGCACGACTAGATTATGCAGAATAACTCCAGTTAGTGTTATATAATTACTTATTTGGATCATTATTATTAATTTAATGTTTTAGTTGGTCAAGGAGGAGCTACTTTAGCTACTTTTTTATACATTTAAATAGTTTAATCTATATACTTTTTCAATAAATATTCTTTATTCTTATTCATTTCTTATTCATACCATTCTGGTATTTATATTTAACACATTTAATAGATCCCACTTCTCAGCATTTAGTATTTACTTATTTACACTGTGGTTATTTGTTACATATTACATGTCTTAATGCAAATATTTGTACATATTTCATACATTCAAATTTAATTTTTTAAATTTTAGTACTTACTTATATTTCTTTACATATTTTGTGTTTATATTGTAGGATTATGTACATAATTTACATGTTACATACTCCTTTATTTCCATTTCAATTTCCCCAATTTCCTCCTGGGGATCAATAAAGTATTTCTGATTCTGATAAGATGCATCACGTATGTACAATCTGAAAAGTATGTTAGTAACTATAGCTGGGAAGAAGTAGACAATTTGTAGTGGAATAAAAAGTAGCATTAAAATGAAAATATTGAAGTACAGTACTTGAGTGTGAGTACTTGTAGTTACTGGACTGGAAAACAGTACGGCTATAAATTAGGAAATCCTGCATTTCAACACTATTCACTGTTTTTATGTAGCAACACATCAATTTATTGAGCAAATATAGCATTAATTTGTGGGTGGCATGGCTGTGTGTGAAAGAGAAATATGACTGAGCAGAGGGATGGTGAGCCAATTGATTTTGTGTTCATGTCCCACCCAGTCAGCGCGCAGACAGAAGGCCTCACCTCTCGGCTCATTAAGAAAGCAGGTTTAAGGGCTGCCGAGCCCAGTGGCAGAGGGATCAGCACTCTAACCGCTAATTGGGCTGTTTCAAGGAGAGCTTGAACTGGAAAAATGTTGCTTAATGATCAGTTGCAGCATTTCCCTTTGAAACACGGTTGATGTTTGGAGACGTAGAGGGAGAGATTTGCCTGATCTGGTTCTTTTTGTTGGAGCTACGCACATGTTCAAAGCATCATAACGTGTTCACATCCAACAGGGACATGGAGAAATAACTAGTTCTGGTTGTGCAAACATATTTTTAAGTTTACAATCACTGATGACTGTTCTTCTTCTTGTAAATGCAGTGGAGGTTTAGCTCCACTAGGGGGAGCAGTGTTGCAGAAAATCAAGTGTCACTGCATGAAGACAAAGAATCTGGTGAAGCTGAGGAGTGCATCCACTGACTGAGACACATCATACAAAGAAGCATTTTCATTTAAAGTGTCAAATTAATATGCAGCGATTGACCTGCATATTGTAATTTTAATATGTCTTTTAGATTTATTTTGTTATACATCAACAATTACTATGAAATCTTTCCCACTTGCCACACGTACAATAGTTCAGCTACGCTTTTATGGCAGATAAATGACATGATCACACATTAGTATAAATAATGAAACTATATTATGTATACTGAAGGATAAACAAGCCCTCCAAATTAATAAAAGCAATATACACTTTCTGTCCATAATTTTTTATTGGCAAAAAATAAAATGTGCATGTGTACTTATAGATGTGTGTAGAGTAAAGCATTAATGTAATCAACACAGTTGTGGTGCTGATCTTAA
This sequence comes from Sebastiscus tertius, assembly GCA_916701665.1. NCBI lineage: Eukaryota > Metazoa > Chordata > Actinopteri > Perciformes > Sebastidae > Sebastiscus > Sebastiscus tertius. The sequence goes on along the minus strand of CAKAOH010002560.1, from coordinate 315,931 downwards.
TTTTTTTGTTGTGTGGTTGAATAAACAAGTTGATTTTATGCTGTACAAACAAAATTTATTTACATATTTAGCATGACGTGCTTCTTCCATAATTATTACACAGAACAAGCAACATACAGAATGTATTTCAAAAAGTAATATTAAATGGTATAGGCATTTAAATAGTTGTTTGGTTTACACCATTGTACCACAATTTCTGCAGCAATCGTCATAACGTTTGATTAGATATCTTTTATTATAGCTATAGTTAAAAATCTCAATTAGATCTGGTTGTGTGAAAATGAAAGCAGATCTCTCATAAGGCTTATAGGTTTATTGACAAAAGCATAACATGTTTTTGCGGCCTTTTATTGTCACACTGTTTCTTATTATTGGCTTATGTATCATATTAATCATAATATTTCACTAACAGTTACCAATTAAAAGTGTTTGCTCAATACTTAATACATTAAAATGTGAATTTGTAAATTTTGTTTGATTTGTTGAAGTTCAAATCAGATTTGTACAAAATAATAAAATGTTTTTTTAATTTCTACGTATTTATTTCTTTAAAATGCATGTATTGTATTTTATAATGACTTTCTTATGTTAACCCCAATTGTGTTTTTTTTTTCATGTCAATCAGTTTGACACTTTGTCATGTTTTTGTATTAAATTATTAATTTTAGCAGTGGAAAGTGTCCATAGAGCAGGTTAACCACAGGGTTAACATCGACTGTCAGCGTGCTATAACGTTGGCAGCCTCTCAGAGCCATTAGTCTCTTTCTCTTATCTGCCAACTGTAACCACATTAATCATGTGGCTGCGTTCAAGCTTTTAAATATTATCCAAACCTTCATGTTCACAATTTGTTTGAATGGCGTGTCTACGCTCAGATAAGAAATGAAAATTAGAGCAGCATTAAATGGAGCCTGTTCAATTTGCTACAGTAGAGGCTATTTATCTTGATTAGCATGAAGAGATTGTGGGCTCCGTCATAATGTGCTGTATCTCTGACGGGCCTTTATGTGCATGTGCATAAACACCGCTGAAGTTTCAGCTGACTGCATCTAAACTTTGTTTTGTTCGTAGCATGTGAGAAATTGATTTCCTTTCAAAGAGCTCTTTAGTTCATTTGGACATTTTGTTTGTTTTGATTTGAATCCCTAAAATCCCCTATCACTCTGCTAAGAGTAAAACAACTTATTAACTTAAAAACAATAATTTCCCATGAGCATCCCTCACCGACGCTTTTCGCCAAGATATTTTCTCTCATCCACAATATTTCTTTGAGCCTTAATTAACAGAACGAGGATTTAGTGTCCTCCAATGGTATCACTCAGAGGACAAGTATGAACCCTTGCAGCGCTCCAAATGAAAATGAGTAAGTTTAAACCGGGAGCCAAAACATATAAGCTTAATTAAAACACCCTGACTGCCAAAACTCTTTGTGCTGTAACATTTTTGAGAAGTGAATCCTGCAAGCATGAGTGTGTGTCTGCATCAGAGGTGTGTGTGTGTGTGTGCTCTGACCATGTATGGTAAGGGTATGATTGCCATGTTATATGAGTGTAGATCACTGTATTGTGTTTATGTAATATGATGTGATTGTCTATTTTTGTATTGAAGCTGGTCTTAAAAGAAGTTTAAGATCTTTTTATACCATATTCATGCTAAAATTGACCGTGATTGATTATTGGTCAGCTCTGAAGCAGCTATTTTAAGTTTAAAGTGTGCAGCATTTTGGGGGATCTATTAGCAGAAATGGAATATAATATTCATAACTATGTTTTCTTTAGTGTATAATCCCCTGAAACTAAGAATCGCTGTGTTTTTGTTATTTTAGAATGAGCCCTTCATATCATCATGGAGTTCGCCATGTTGCGCCGCCATGTTTCTACCGTAGCTCTGAACAGACAAACCAAACACTGGCTCTAGAGAGAGCCTTTGACGTTTTTACGTTACCTGAAGTACACCGTAGTTCTCCGACACGCTTGTGAAACTGCGGTAATGTGAGTAATGTTTTCATACATTGATGTAGCCCACTGGTCAGAACTGAAATGTTCTTTATATGAACAATACAAAAACAATATAACAATGAACCTCCATCACATTAGCAGTGACGACACAAACTGACCAATATCTGATATTTAGTCCATCAAAAGGCAAGTAACAGCCTAATATATCACTCTAACCTCAATCCGCATGCATTGTTCTGCTGCCCAGTTGATGCATTTAACTTGGCTGTGTCTACAAAAACAAAACAGTGAAGACCAGCTCTTGTACGTAGGTGTGCTTTAGTTCTAACTCGAAGCAGGTTCTCTACCAAGCTTGGAAAAGCTGTCTTGAATAAATTATGACCACGAGTGAATTATGACTCTGCGGTCGGGTAAAGATGTGCTTAAAAAGTAGTCAGTGGAAAACGCATCATAAACTTTTACGACATCATGGCATAGGTGCAAGAAAAGCACAATAAATCTTTGATGCCCTTCTCGGGATCCATTCGCTCGCCACATGAGTCTTCTGTCAGGTGGAGGAAGTGTCAATAAAGTCCCCTGACCTCACAGCAGGTGTGGGGGGTACCCCGTAAAAAAAAACGTGTCAACTCTTGAATCAAACAATCAAGTTTTAAAGGAGCACCATAAACATTTATGAAGGGTGTCATTGAGAAGTGTTTCACAGCAGTAGTGAAGCAGCAGAGGGATTTACGGGAGTGTGTGCAGGTGAGTGTTTCTACTGTATTTCAGGTAAACCCGGGGAGATTACCTTATTGTCTTTCTCATTTAGAAGAAAGGCTTGACAAAATTGCAGTCAAAATCACATAAGCACTGAGCTGAAAATTGCAGAGTCCTCAGCAAGCAACAAAAACAACAAGCTGGCAGGTGACAAATCTGAATAGATCTTGGATAAAAAAAATACAGAAATCTTTATTGAATTTGCTTTAAAAAATGATTATTGTATATGCACTGAAAATACTCAAAATATCAAGAATACTAAGAGTTGAGTTTAATGCGCTTCGGCACAATCCAGGTGTAAACGGGTGTCTAATAGATCTGGACAGATCAGTTGGACTTCTTTAAAGTTAGTGCTCATTTTTTTGTGTTCACATGTTGACACTATTCCAGGGGGTTTCCAGTGATCTTTTCCTGATGCGTGTGGTTACATGGAGAGGTAAGAGAGGATTAACCTTCAAAGGACTGCGCCTGTTATTGTGTATAATTAGGATAATCCGAGGGGTTACAGTAAAATCTGAACCCTCTCAGTGCTCTTGTTGTCATACGGAGGTGGCGTCTGAGTCAACAGACAACAATTTAGTCAACTGACTTTCCAGTTAATCTAAAGCTCCTGTGATAAAACAAAGCAATTTAAAGATTTGAGATTTTTTAAATAGACACTTTGAATGTTTACTCTGCAGTCTGTAGGCTATGTTTCAGGCAATATATTGGATAAAACGGAGTAAAGCATTCGGCCTCTCTTAATTGCTCTAAGTGGTACTTTAATGGATCTAAAGCTGACTGAAATCATCTGATAAAACATCGGTGCACGTTTATTGTAGTGTGAGTTAACTGAATACCAAGCTTAACAAAGACAGCTATTAGCCTTTTGGAGACATAATGCAGCCTTCAGCTCTTGAGCAACGGTTTGTGTGACCGTTTGCGTTGAATTATTGCAGTACATATACCAGCCCGGTCAGCAGGAGAAAACATGTCGGCATTGTAGGTTTCTGCAAACCCAGCCCTCTCATTCCCAGGGCGTCAAATACCAACGCATCGTCACAGCTGTGCGTGTTTGATACTGCCGCACAATACACCTTTAGCGCCGGTATGAGATGCACCGGGCTTTCCATTAACTACAATGTAAACCCATCCGTGGCAACAGTTTAAAAAGACACACATGGCGGGTCACTTTCACTTTACAATCAGCTGATCATTTGCGTCCCGTGTTCACGTCAAGTAACATTTTCACTGTGCAAATGTCTACATTTTAAACCCAACCATGTTGTTTTTTTCCTAAACCTAACTAAGTGGTTTTGTTGCCTAAACCTAAAAATGTGTTTTTGTTTAATTCACAACATTAAGTGCACGTTTACAGTGAGCGAAATGTGATGCAGAGGGGTCTGACTATGCGGCAGTATGTGACGAGGTGGGATGAGAACGTGTTAGCAAACCAGGGATATGTTGAATATGGATGTTCGGTCAGAGCAAGTGACGTAGTATAGTATCGAGTGACCATTACTGAAAGTTATGTGGTATAATAATGAGTATAACAAGTCAGAAAGGGCAGCTGTTATGTATTTACGGTAGTTACATAATTTTTTTAACACAAACCATGATCTTTTTTCTAACCATAACCAAGTACTTTTGTTGCCTAAACCTAACCAAATGTTTCACAACCTTAACCATGTGGCGTTGTGCGTTTCTGCAAGCGTGATACGAGGCTGATATTAAAACATATTTATGAAACATATTTTTGGTTCAGAAACATCGCCATTCAACGTATCCCGTGGTTTGCAGAAACGCACAATGCCAACATTTTTTCTGGCGACCGGTTCTCACTGATAATCAAACATTTGGTCGGTTAATTTGATTTCCGAAGCTTATCACAGCTTTTTACTTCGAAAACATCTCAGATGCACAATAACTTAAAAGCAAGGCCTACTGTAGCGATGGATAAAACAGGCAGCTGGTTATTTAGCTAGCTAACAAAGCCAAAAAAACAAGTTTGTTGCAACTGAGTTAATGTTCTGAATCTGGGCCTCATTTCTGTGGCAGTTACCATCACTTGTCACCAAATCTATCTCATGGTCAGTAATACTGAATACACCCCTGTGGCTGTTTGGAGATTTGGGACATTTGTGGTATCACACTCGTGCTTGCCATTTGGTACGGCCTCACCACTGACTAAACATGGTGGTACCTTGACAAAGTCAACACTCACTCACTCACCTACTCACTCACTAGCTCACTGCTATTTCAGCATGTAAGAATATACAACTGTCACAACTACAGCCAGATACCCGGCCACTCAGCTGTTGATTGAGGGATCACGAGCGAAATGGGATGTTGCCAATTCCAAAAGGTGCAGAGATGGAGATAAATAGCTGTGGGGCTCCTCAGCATTACAGAGGAATGTCACCCAGCGAGGAGCCTTCTGATACAAGAGGCCAAAACAAGACCCTTCTCCCCTGTGGCAGTCACAGAGGAAAGAGGAAGAAAGATAGCCACAGCTCCTTGACGACAGGTAAAAGAGCAGCTGACACCAACTGTCACCCAACTCCCAGAGCGCACTGGGGCTGGAGATTTGCAGTCTGCCTTATTGGCACAGGCTGCGAGCTTGAGGAGTAGAAGGAAGGCACCAACGAAAACCCCTGCAATGCTGAGAAGGGAAATATATGTTGAAATGTGAATGGCTATCGGCATGTTCTTTACACTGTGAGCAATGTAAATCTGCGGGGGGCTCTTTCATCAGCCAAAGCCGCGCCAAAAGAGGCCTAACCGTTTTGGAAAACTGGCCGCCAATACATTTTTCTTCATAGTTAAGGATCCTTTGTTTTACAGACCTATACTTTCCTTTAGAGTGAAACATATCACTTTCATTGTCTATGTTAGACTTTCCTCACCACTGTTTTTGAAAAATAGGTTAATGCTATATGGACCTTTAAAAAGAGTGAACTTTAAACAAGTATGTAATGACTTTAACGCTCAATTATATATGAACAATGTGTGGAAAAAGATGACACACATTAAGCAGCAAGGACTTGATAAGCTGATTTTTCCATTTCCAGTAAACCCTGAACAACACACAGTGACTTTGTTGTATTACAGCTGGGCCACTGCATGCCTTCTAGGTAACTCTAGTGCACACATTTTAAAATGCTTCCTGTAAATGTCCATTTTTCAAATAGTAAATGTAATGCGCTGCACGGTGGATAATGAGCTCTGGCACTTGACCGGCCATTGTTGCTCTGGACATTTTAGTATTTGTTGGACAACTGCTCCGCTCTCTCAACAGGGTACTTAATCAACTGTAGATCCCTCTGAGGGACAATAGCATTGTTGAGCTAGCTCCATTAGCCCGCAGGGACCAAAGTCAACATTTGTTTTGGACCAGAGTGACCCTTACAGCACACTTACAGAGATAATATGTCATGATGGATGCTGCAGGTATGTGGCCTCCAAATGAAGGCCAGTATCAAAATACATGTTTTCTTTGTTTGAATTCAGGCAGTAGGCTATTAACAAAATGTTAGCAATTTCTGGAATTTTCACAAACACATTATTTTAAGTCTTTTAAGGATAAGATCTATCTAGGCAGGATGACCCAGTGTATACATATTCTCTAGGCAAAATATGCTCATGCAACAGTTCGTATGATGTTTTTTCGCTCGTCACATGCATACAGTATTATCAAAATAAACTTCTGTCTTCACAGGAAACTACTTCCTTAGGTTCAGGCAACAAAACTACTTGGTTAGGTTTAGGAAAAGATCGTAGTTTGGCTTAAAATAACTCGGGAAATGGTGTAATTTAAGTATGGAAGTTATGTGACAATCAAATCAATGTTGACTTCTGATTTCACACAGGACACAAACACCGGCCTCCTGTGCTTTTTGGACCCACCCACCCATCCACTACGACCTCCTCCCTATGCAGTGTTCGCTGCTCTTTATACTTCTTGGTTCTCGATAACGTGAATTACACATGAATGTATTCTGTGGGATACATACGAATTACAGTGCATTGCTTTTTGTAAGTATAGCTACGTACGGTGTATGAGAACAGCCTGCTCTAGGATACCCTTGGCTAAGCCCTGCCCCCAGCTGCTTATCTAATTATTGGAAAAATAAAACAAGCAATTTCAGAGAGAAGCTGACAGAAGGGTCTCCTATATGAGTTTGAAGGATAAATCAAGATGTCAAACTGCCTCATCAGGGAAAACAGGTTAAAAAGATGAAGACAAAAGCCAAAGCCTACAGATCACAGTGTAAAAGTGAACCACCACCATCACCTGGTGATCGAGACAGAAGACAATAAATCTACACTCAAAAATCAAGCCATCAAGCCAACTTCCACAGCCAGGTCAGAGGTCAAGGTCACAACAGTCCCTTTGGACCCAGTGGGGATCCAGTTTGGGGGAAATGGGAGTTCAAACTTTGGACGCTCCAGTTAAGAGATTGTTCTAAAATGAGTCTCAACAACTAAATCCCAAAGATACAATGTACCTTGATCCCATTGGAATAAAAGCTTCTATTTGTGGTGGGTCTGTCAGATTAAAATGTTGTTTTCCTGGATCCAAACTTTATCTTTAACACGTTACAGAGAAATGTGCTCGGGCATACCACACACTCACAGTCGAATGCAGAAGTGGTGAAGTTTTTCCTGAGCGGCTGGATGAATTTACAGATGGATTCCATGAAAGTCTGCTGTCTACAAACTCTAAGAATGACTGAGACGAGATGTCCCACCTGTGTGTGTGTGCATATCTGTCTGTGGAGGCATACACCTGTGTCCATACATAATAATACGTGCATTTTAAATAACTCGGCTGTGATTCATAGCACGGGAAGACTATGGTTTATAATATTTGAAATGTATATACCAACACTGTTAATATAAATATTCTTATCGTATTATGTTTGGGACGGATTATCATTCAGAGTGCCCACTTATTTGATTCAGCTAAGATGTGAACAGGTTGTTAAGATGAGGGAATGTGGAGTAGACTCAAGTCTGTCTCTATAACTCTCTCCTCACAGCAGGCCAAGTGTCAATCCAGAGTAAACATCTTGGGCAGGTGTACCAAGAGCCAAAAATCCATCGTCAGCTCAGCAGAGGCTGTGTGGCTCCGTGCTGCTGCTCGACTGTCGAGTCTGGAGCAGAAATCACTCTAATCACAAAGTGCAATAAATGCCCAGAGAATAAAACGGCCAAATTATTGTGCGATATTGATATCATACAAAAATATATTTAGTTTGTTTGTTTTGCCTTAATTCTGTACAATATACTTGGGTATATATTTAGTGGGTGTTTGGTTAATACACTATATTTGATTAGTAAAAAAAAGAAAAAAAAAAGTTGAGTTGTATAAAGAAATTAAATATGTAAAAATGTTCTTCGGCATAATTATATTTTAAAAATTAAATAAAATACAAAATTAAACAAGATAAAATAAAACATAATAAATAAATAAATAAATAAATCAACAAATAAATAAATAAATAAACAAATAAATAAATAAATCAACAAATAAATAAATAAATCAACAAATAAATAAATAAATAATAAATAAATAAATAAATAAACGTGTTACAACATTGGAAATTCTTAGATTACATTTTTATTTGTGCTAAATTAATTTGTCTTGATGGTATTACTGCAAAGTTTAAAAATGAGGCTGAGATCTGGTTGCATCTTGAAATACTTGATTTTATTTACTTGAAATACTTGCTGAATAATAATAAATAAATCACAATCACTTGTATATCTACCACAAGCGAAGGTTTTGTGAGTTTGATTGTATTAGTAAGACATGACTTATCATCAACATATATTTGTGTAATATATTAATTGATTTATTGATATATATTTGTGATGTCAAACCAGTAAAAGTCACTTATTTCTCTGCACGTATTGATCAAGTATTCCTTATTGCGGAGTGCAGAGGTCAAATGTTAACTCCACCCACAACATCCACACAGTGACTTCTGGTGAGACAACTGCTGACATACCATGACATTAAAAAAAGAGAAAGGAATCAAGTCCAGCATTTCATTTCTAAATTAATTTTATTTGCACCTTTTTACACATCTGTGTGTTCTTTGAGACAACGGCCATGCTGCTCTTTTACCATCGTGTCTTGTTCTTAATACATCCTGTTAAAAAGTAACATAAATATAGTATATAGGCTTTGTACTGACTGATGATTCGACACCACATTAGTAATGAGAGGTGTGTATTTGATATGATATCTTCATTTGACATTCATTTCTACGGTACTCCCAGAATAGCACCGTGGGATGATCCAGTCAGATTTTACAGTATTTAAAGTCTGAATGTTTTACAGTCTTTGTTAAAGATGAAAGTAGCGTAGGAATCAAGTGTGTTATAGTAATAAATAGTGATGTTTGCGACGGTTTAAATGAATAAATCACATTGCCAGTGCCAGACATACAACTATGGAAATATTTGGCTCTTGCTTTGCGAAACAAAATGGCTTCTCCTTTTCCTCACAGTAAATACAGAAAAGAAACCTCAAAACAATACAGTCGAGAGGATAACCATTGATCCCCATCTAAGCCACGCTCAATCACACTTAAACGGGGCGGCTCTTCCTACCAGAGGAACCAGCACAAACCTTTAAGTCGACAGCTAATGCCCGGTTTAGTCCTCTCTCTCTCTCTCTTTCTCTCTCTCTCATTCTTTCCCTCCTCAAAACTGCCACGCTACAACTTAATACCAGACGAGCTCCTGCTGGGCGGCTGGGAGTAGCTATCAAGGCCTGACTCCACACACTCAGCCTTTGCTTTCCATTTTGTTGTCGCTATTCTTCGCCTCGCCCCCTCCAATTTCTCTTTTGCGGGTCACCGAACCCCGGGACAAAGTGTGTCTGCCCCACCTCCTGATCCTCGGACGCCAACGCCGACACCGCAACGCCACACACAACGCTGGGAGATGACATTTCCTCACCCCTCTGAGCTCCCCTTCCCTCCCTCGTCTCCCCTAATCCAATCAGCAAGGCCTGAGTTTTTCTAATATACTGGTGGTCTCATACTCTGACTTTATCCCTGCAGCTGTGCCGGACCGCTCATTGGCAAGATTAGGGCCTCCTCAGCTCCTCTGATCATGTATTTCAATATGAATGGGACCAATAAGGGGGTGGATTACGGCTTAGTTACTTTGGAAATCCAAGGCCCCCCTTTGATGCCCCCGGGTTTGAACGGCAATGGCAGAACCCTGCCTGGTCGGCATGGCGTGGCGGCAAACGCCACCTGGCAGTCAAATGTTTGCTCATATGCGCTCATTAAACAACACCACACTGGCACTGTGGGTACTGACTGCGGGCCCGATGGCGAGCCTGGGCCGCGACCAGATGGCGCCGTCGCCAGTATGCCAGGTGGGGTTCGTCGTTGCCACTCGCGCGATGCCTCATGGACGAAGGGCTGGAAGGGGGGGAGGAAGAGGAGCGCGGGTGTTGCCAACTAGGAAGAGAATAAACAAACACACATTCCAGTTACCTTCGCTGTTACGCACACTCATTTTCTGTCTCAATCGCTCTTCTTCTTCTTCACTTCATGGATGTAAACATGCCCTTAAAGCGGAATTATCAACACTACATTGATCAGAAGAGATCTCTTGTGTCCACTCAACATCACCTGCATGTGAAAAACACTAGAAAAACCCACGTTCACACACTGAGGTGTCCTGAGAGCGTCGGCCCCGCCACGGCACGGCCCCTACGGGGTTTTTTCATTAGCTATTGAGGCCTGTGTCGTCTTCTCCGCCGGCCCTCCTGCATCTCGGGGCCCTTTGTGTGTGAAGTGCTAGAGGTGATTAATATTTGTTTTCCCTCCTCTGTGGGAGAGGAAGACCCAGCTGATCCACTGTGACCCCTCCTTAATCCCCAGCGGGTCGAGCCAGTCTCTCCGTTTCCTTCCCTCTTCTTTTGGGTTTTTACCTCGGAGGGCGCCCAACACCCCCAAACACTCGCGTCAGACCAGAGGAACACATAAGACCCGGGCTATTTAATGCTCCCGTTAAGCCACGATGACAAGTTTCTTTACGAGGGGCAGGGAGTTTTCATCTGCCGTGTCGCTCCTCTGTGACATGACGCTTGTAAATATTGTTGTCGAGACAGGTGACGTTGAGTTTGACATTTACTCAAACAAGCCAGACAGTTTTGCATCAACCTAGGCATTTTTTTGCAAAACAGCTCAGTGCAGCAGGATGTTTATGTTCAAGTTTTCCAAAATAAATGTCTCGGTGTCAGGTTCAAAAAATAGACCTGCTACTAAACGGCCTCTGTCGGTGACACACAGGTAGTTTAGACAGTTTGGACAGGTGAAGGAAGCGTCTTCTTTACAGAAAATAGGAGGATATCCTGACTCAATTGGGCTGCGATGGCCAGGTTGAGGGGTTTTTGGGGCTTTGTTGAGGCCAGTGGAGGGGGTGTCTTGAAGGATTGAGTGGCTCGCGGGGTCTATTGAGCACTTGATCCTGTTGACAGATATACTGCTCCCTTTGTGACCACATGGCTGTGATGGAAATGGCAGGTGCAGTATGGGTAGCCGATGGAAAAAAAAAAAAAAATCCTTTCTAGCGTTGTGTTTCAGTGGTTGTAAAAACACAGCTGTTTTCAGCTTTCTGAACCGGTTGCACGCTCGGTTTCCAATTCTCTCCAGCTCCTTGTTGCCTTGTTGGCGTAGTTACTAAACTCGCAAACACAGTCTTATGGTCTTAGCTCTTTATAAGAGCTGGAGTTGGAAAAAATGTACAGATCAGTATTAACGATCAACACTGTTGGGTGAAAGCTCTTAGCAACTGGCTCAAAACTGCCTCAGAGTAACTGATAGTAATGGGAAACTGCGCGGCTATTTAACACACACACACATATTAACGCACGATGAGAGAGAACGATTCAGTCTGAGATGAGCTGAAAGACATCAGGTATTTTATTAAAATATTCAAATTATAATAAAGAAACAAATAACAAAACAACTTTAAAACATGGAAAGCATCTAGAGTATTACTATTTTAGTTTGGCATTAATATATTAAACTGATCATACCAATTACATATTTTATTGCTGCTTGTCAGCCTCTTGTACATTACCATGATACCTAAGTATCATGGTAACAAATCAAAGTGCAAGCCTTGGAAAATATTATGTAATTTAGGCCACTTTTAGTAGAACAACTGCATAAAAGAAGAAAAGCTTTATAAAAAAATGTGCTCCATAGTCAGTTATTTTATTTTTATTTGACTTCATTATTATTTCTTTTTATTTCATCAAGTATCTATTTCTTACAAAATTATTAAATGTCTGAGAAAAAAAAACAAGATAACTTTTTATACTATTTTTTTTCTTTGCAGATATATGAATGTTACTGATAAACATAAAATTAAGTTATTTTTTCCCTTACTAATTTTGCATTGTGGAGGTGAGATTATTTAATTTGGGTATGACATTTGCATATTATCTTCTTAATATTTTTATTACAAATATTATTACAAATATTATTAAAATTATAATAAATTAATACATAATAATCAGAACTAAACTACATTATAATTATATAGTAATAATAATTATATTATCATATTATAATAATTATCATTAGTAGTAGAAGCAGTGGCAGTACTAGTAGCAGTAGTAGTAGTAGTTGTATTCAGACATTATACAGTATATTATCAAAGGTAACAAAACTAAAATTCACCATTCCTCTAGTCGGACGGACATTGCCAACTAATGTAGTAATTATAAAATAAACTAAACTGTAATTTGTAAAGTGAAAGATTGAAGAAAAAATTAAGTTTGCCAGAAGTTGGTTTGTTGTGTGTGTTAGTAAGTTAAAATGTGTTAACTGCTTCCTTCTCTTTTAAAATCCTACTAAAACCCTATAGCATAATCTTTAAAACATATATTTTAATCACTGTGTGCATGATACAAACATTTTTTTTTTTCATCTTTCTACAGCAGGTTCCTGGTTTTCATTGGACATCTTTGTGCCTGACATGGTCCGGTCAGCTCAGTGTGGGAGTGTGTTCAGTGGGAGCAGCAAAGCTTTTAGCTCTCTATGAAGTTGTCTAATGAGTGGCGCCGAGTGTCACAACTCCTCCACAAATTACTTCTCTCCACTGCCAGTCTTCACTCCCCCACTGTTGTGCCCCCATTTACTTCTTGTCAACACCTTCAGGCACTGCCATCTATTTGGACAAGCCATCACACTGCACTTTTCACTTTGTAGCTGCCAAATAGGCTAATTAATAAATGGAAACTTGATTTTTGGTCAAAATAAAGAAGCTTGAAACATGAAGAAAAAATATTATTTTGAGGCAGAACTGAATTGTCCTGCCAAAACTTGTGATTAAAAAAATAAAAGCCTCCAAAAATGTGATTTTTATTGATAGATAAAATCCTATTAAGAGTGTCTGAGAACATACTTCATAATATTTGAACTGTATTGAACAGGCTCTCGTCTTAGAAGATTTATGTCGCAGTAGAATAAGCTTAAAATCCCCAATGACCAATACAACAGCACCGCCACACCAAGAGGGACTTGAGTAATAGAGGTATTGATATCTGCCAATGAAAAATAAAAGCATGTGTTGGATTCAGCACCGTGACACATAGATTGACGTCTGATCGACAAAACCTGAGCTGGTAGTCCTGATCTACGCCGCCAAAGTGTCACTTTTCACTTTCCCACCATGAAGCAGTGGTACCTGCTCATCGCTCTGGGGTTTAACTGATGAATGACATCGCAGTGTGCTGCGCCTCACTGCGGGGCCATTTGTGGAGAGATAAGAGAGACTTCCTGGATTAAGGAGGTAGTTGAGGTACATCTCCAGAGAGCCTGTTTGTTTGGGTAAGACAGCTCCTTCATTACTGCAAAACTGTGGGAGGCTGGGAAGCCAACCTGTCTCCGAGATAGCACGGGACCGCTGCCAAAATGTACTTAACCAGACTGAAAATGCAACCCACTTACCCTTGATGTCTCTAATATATTATCATGAATAGTGCATCAAGCATAACGCACGGTTTGAGACATCAATATTAAGCAGATGCAGACACACTGACTTTAAAATATCACGTATCCCACCTCACATGGTGTGAAACTGCACACTCTTGATGTTCGGATTCAGTTATAAGTAGTTTTGCTTTGTGGGTGGCCCAGCATGACCTGACTGGTGAGCCTCGGCATTAAAATGAATGAGTTCCTGATGCCAGTGTCACTTTGAAAAACACAAGCTGACCATCGTGTTCTTATCCGAGCATGCAGGATTACACTCGGAGCGGTCACGTCCAGAGAAATTAGAAAAAGAGAAAATATAAAACAAGACATGGAGGCCAGCACATTGCTGTGTTTGAACAGCACATCTTCGCCAATTGGGGTACTTAAGCCAAAATTAGTCATTTATTTGGTCACTTATTTTTATCTTTTTCCACACGTCATATCAGCCTCTCTCTTCATGTGTCTCCATCTCTACTCTCAAATAAAGTCTAAATGCCAAAAACAACTACATCCCTCCCCAGAGCCCTGCAAAGTAACTTCTTTAAATAAGTATACTTTGTCAGTCAAAACCCAAATTCAGTATCCACTGAAATAAAAAAAGGGGGAAAGCAGCAAATCCAAACCATTCAGAGGCTGAAGCTATCGTGCACATTTGGCCTTTCTTCTCTATAAATGACAATTATACAGTAAATTATCACAATTTTACAAAATACAATTTATGTTGTTTGAATAATCTTCTATTTTTGGCTATTGATGAACTCCACTGGACCAATTTATGGTCATTTAGACTATAATTCATTCATTTCCCAAGCTGAAACGTTCCCTGATCTTGGAATCCAAACATTTTACTCCAAAACTGCTGTCACAAAGAAAAATAAAAGCAACGGGTAAAAACAAGACAGTTGTTGTTATTACACGATGATGTTACTTAATAATAATAATGATGATGATAATAATTAATAAATACTACCAATTTGCAACAGCAAATATATTTTGCAGAAAACTTTACATGTATATCCCACGAAATAATTTTGTATTTAATCCACGTAATGGTGAACCAGGAAGTATAAAGAGCAACAAACAGTGTGTAGGGAGGAGGTCGGGGTGGATGGGTTGGACAAAAAAACACTAAACTTTCACCCTGTGTGAAACCAGAAATCAACGTTGATTGATTTGTCACGTACCTTCTGTAAGTTACGCCACCTCCGGAGTTATTCTAACCCAAACCACGATCTTTTCCTAAACCTAACCAAGTAGCCTTCCTGTTTTGTTTCCTGTTAAGTCTGAAGTTTATTTTGAAAAGACTACATGCAGGTAAAAGACGAGAAATTGACACGTGTTGCTGGACATTTCATAGGAAAACGCACAAAAAATGAGGAATAACTTTTCGTAAGATATCATACTGGTATCGTATGATGATACGTCGCAAAACACATAAGCAGTACATAAACATAATTTCTAGGCCCGGTGGAGCAACTTAATGAGCACATTTGAATGTCTAAATCAACAGGTGAATATCTACTTCATATCTGAGGAGTCTAATAAGAAATAGTTGCATACACATGCAGAGTGATGTGTTCAGTGCCGGTGTGCTGTAGTGCTGCGTGGGGCCTCTTGTTGCCCCAGTGGCGGTGAAGGGGGAATTAGATGTAGTGTTGTCTGAGTCCCTGTTAATCCTCAGCTGATTAGAGGAATTCTCATCAGGGCTCCTTCAGAGAGAGTGAGAGACAAAGAGTGAGGAAGAGAAAGAGAGAAACAAGAGAATGGGAGAAACAACTAGAAAGCAGAGTTGGGGAGAACCCCCCCCCTTGCCTTCCTAGTTTCCTCCCGTCAGTCACCCCCCCGCCAAGGACCACAGGCCTCCATCTTCTCCGGCCAATAAGATCTCAGGCCCTCGGGTCACCTGGCTCACCACACTAATCCTGAATCTGCCTTGTAGATTAACACTTTCCCACTCGCAGCCACTCTAGCCCAAGCCCCGGCAAATCCCGAGGTAAATGTCGGAGCTTCCGGTAAGTGGGTGAGCACGGCGTTGTGCAGTGGATTAAGGAGAATAGGATAATATTTACAAGCCCATCGCCAGTAGTGATAAGGCTGAGGATAAACAGTAATGGTCCGTCTTTAGCCTTTTTTTTTTTTTCTTCTCTCCCTCGTCAAAGCAAATGGTTAAATCTCAAAATCCCTGAATCCCTGAATCCCTGCGTATGGTCTCTGACATTGATGTGCTAAATTAGTCAGCTGTGAATTAGTTCATGTCACTCAGCTCGCCTTATTCCTGCTTAAATGGATAAACAATTATTCAGGAATTGGAATATTCTAATGAGAATCATACTGATAAAATGAGGTGAGAATGATGTGACAGAACATCACAATAAAGAATAGTCCTATAAGACATTTGGAGCACACAGTTTGGTTTCGAACGGTTTGGGGATCAACTTCATGAAACAATTAGATGGAGATTTGTGATCTTACAGAAAAAGTCATCTTAAATAGACATCATTTCTCACATAATATCCATCAAGGAGGTGTCACACCTGTGAAATATATATATGTCTTTATAAATAAAAATAAATATACTATAGCAACAGGGTTTAAACTGTAACTCGGCAACAGTGGGACATTTAAGATTTGCCAATAAATATATTTTTTTTATCCTGAAAATCTTGCCACAACACAACCTGTCATTAACCCATCACTTTTATTTATGCAACAATATCTTGGTCAAAAGGGGCTCTGACTAAATAGGCTATAAATTGATTGCAAACATTGTACTTTAATGAAGCCATGCTGTCATCTTTGATTTTCCTGATAACTGTATTTTTCAGCACTGTCCCCATATTGTTTAAGCTGTTGGCAAAACTAGTACTGTGCCTTCAAGTAAAGTGGGCAATAATACACATTTTGATTTAATATTGGACAAGTATGATGAGGTGGATCATGTTGTTAAAGCTTCATGATCATGTCAGAATGAAATAATTATTTATTTCATTATTTATTTTCAGAGTCTGTCTGTATGACTACACTATATGAATATTACAACATGTTTTATGAGCTCTACGTCATACATACACATCACAGCTGTACATCTATTTTTTTCTACAGTTTCACGAAAAACATGACTATGAGTGAATATTTGTTTTCGTAGTACCCTGGTCAAATTAGCCAAAAATAACCCACCCTAAAAACAATATAGGTAAAACCCCATCCGTACAATATGTCTGATACCGCAGACAATGTCCATGTCTTTACCTCTCATATCATCAGTATCATCAAAGCAGATGATGGACTAGTTTCCTCTCTACTGTAGATGGCACTGTTAACCTTGACTTGCTCTTGGTTGGGACTTCAGCGTCGAGGAAGTAGAGAGGGATAGAAACAGTCTGCTCCTTATTACCGCTACGAGCCCCGGGGAGAAATTAATTAAAGCTGGGAATAATAATAATAATAATAACAGATTATCTTTGTCATCACAGTTATGCTAACAACAGTAATGGAGTTTTGAAGGGAGCCAGCGGTCGAAATAAATACCCTCCAGCTTTTTATCTTACAGTAAACTCTATAGATGCAGGGCTGTTTCTTGTTCTCCTGCTGTGTTTTTCAGAGCGTGTTGGTGGAGGTGGTGGTGGTGGGAGGGTGGAAGGAGTTTTGGACGGGAGGGGGGAGGTTCGGGGTTAGGGCCGGAGTGAAAGGCAAGTGTGTTATTGTAACAGAGCTTATGAGGGAGTCAAGAGGAGGGCAGTGTGCCGATCGCACGCTAGGCTGCATGATTCACAGAAGAGGCCTGAACACGAACCCTCTGGACGCCCCTCCACTCCTCCACTCCTCCCCCCTGCTTCTGAAATCCCCACCGTCGGCTTGCATTATGGGAATAACACCAAAGTGATGGCGAATCACCTCACGTCACCTCTCGTGTGGGCGACTCCATCCATCTGGGGTTAATTGGCACCCTAACCTGTGGACAACGTCAAAACAGACAGAAATTACCTCAATTTAGACTGTTGTTCTGCACTCTGAGAGTAGACAAAACATCGCTGAACTTCACGTGTGAGAGATTAACAAAAAGATACAGCCGAGAAAAAAGGCATTTTCTCACCTTGTAGTGGCATTTTGAAACAGTTGCTCCTCACAATACGTTGGAAAAACCTGCAGATTACAAGGCTTTATTCAGGCTGAGATAACACTTTAATCTTATAGCCTTATGAAACCCTTTCATGACCCCTTTGACAATTTCAAAAATGCATGACGGTCAATTATAAATCAAGCTTTTAATTCCTGAAAATCTAACCTTAGGGGGAATGTGAGATTTCACATGGCAGCAATCACTCCTGGAAGTTGTTCGTGTCTGCAAATGTCACTGAATGCATGCAATATTATTTAATCACGTCAGTATATTAGACGTGTCCTGCAGCAGCCACCTCGCCCTGTTACATGATCTGAACTGATGAACCCGTATTGAGACAAAGGGAACCCAGCCCCGTCTCGTGACCGGTGCTCGAACCTCTTTTCATGTTGCCTGTAAAAAAAGGGGGACGGCTGACCTCATGCGCTGCCGGGATATTACTTTACATGTTCGTCAGGCCGCGCCCTCGCTGTCGGCTCGTGAATGATTCGAGCCTGTCGAGCATGTCACTGCATCGCTTCCTGTGCACCGTGCACGCCACAATAGCTGGTCACCAAAGCCTAATGGAAGACAGGTGTTGAGAGAGAGAGAGAGAAGAGAGAGGCCGAGTAAATTAAAGATGACTAAAAAAGAAGACTTTTAAAGCTTTATCCAAAATCAGAATAATCCGTTAAGGGTCGGGAGATTGAAATGATATTGGTTTCTCCCGCTCATCAATAGTTAATTCAATCAAATTGTAATGCAAGCTGGCAAATTTGCCCAAGTTATGAATTCCTGATAATTGTGAAAGATAAATGTTCTTTGTCCTCTTTACTTCTCCACAATCCAATTAGGATTGGATGCGGAGAAAATCAGATGACTGTATGCTCTGGAGCAAGATGAAGTTAGCTTAGCTGCTCATTAGCCATTTTCTTGAGCCCTCTTGTAATATTGTCTTACCAAAGTTAGCTTTGGTCTGAATCACTAATCAAGTGCACACATCCGGTGTTTGATGAAATTTTTACCTATTCCCAAAGCATTTCCTCTTCCCGCAAAAATTCATTAGTTTCAGCTGGAAAAGGAAAACGGGGGAGTCGTGCACATATTGAGTTGAGTTACTTTGTCTCTTTTTTTTTCTCTCCTGCTCATTCCTTCAATCTGATAACATCCTCTCTTCTTTTTTTTCCCCCCTGAAAGTTTCTTGTCCTCTTTGTTGTCCCCCCATTCTTGTCTATCTCTGTTTCTTCCCAGAGAAATCTCAGATCTCTGAAGCTCTCTGGTGAAAACAAATCACTGTGTTGTCTGTTCTGTGGACGCCCTCTCTGTTTTGACTGGAAGTGGACTCCCATGTGGGAATAAGGTGGGAAGAACATTATAGGCAGACATCCACTGCAAAAAATATCCACTTTATCAAGTTGGCTATAGGATAATATTTAGGACAATACGTCATCTATTGTGCATTATTTTCCTTTTTTTAAAGACCGTTTGGACATATTTATGGAAATCTAAAATTCAAGGTTTGAGAGGACATTTCCTATGGCAACAGTTGACTGACATTTGGGGGCCGCCGTTGCTAGGAGACACATTGTCAATTTCCGTGGTGCGCTAACTGACTGGAGCACATCTTAGCCTTGTATACAACCTACGAATGTTGATACAAGACGTTTCTTTCCACCAGCCTGCATAGCATTGGTTAAGACATCTATCACTTCACAACATTGGACATTTGAGAGGATCCGTCGTGCTGTTAAGTTTGTATTCCACTCAGACAGTAGAAGCTAGCCTAGCTTGCTAACTTCAGCACTGATTCTCACTTGATGTAACCTTCTGCTTAGTTTAAAACCTGATCAGTAATAGGCAGCGCTCTCTCAGTGCAGTGTTTGTCCCACATTTTGCAATCAAGGAGGTCTTGCTGTTACCTCAGCACTCTGTGCGTTACTCATGCAACCCGGTAACACGCCAAAGCAAGTAATAAATCAGCCTGTCCATCAGAGGATAGCGTCAGTGTCCTGTTTTTGCCTCACTGAGGCGTGAATATTACACGCGTGAATGAAGGTGCAGTACCAGCACGGGGTCACAAACAAAACACCAGCCTCGAAAACTGGTTTCCTAGTTGAAAGTCCTGTGTTTGTTGGACCCATCCACCATAAGCAGTCTTTCTCACTCTTTATTCTACGTCACTAGCTCTGAGTGTAACATATTTACACGGATGCATTTACGTTGCAGTCAGCACAGTCTACATGACATGCAAAAAGTAAGAACGCCGTTCTTCTTGCTCGTTTTTCCTTTGCATTATCGTGTCGTTCATACGCTTTTTCGTGCGACCGGGCTGACAGAAATGGAGTAACGTAGAGACCACGATTTAAGTTTTCTCCCATGTAAATCTATTTGGATTCATTTTAGATGTTTTTAGGAGGCATGTGCGACGCCACAATGAGCAAAAAGCAAAGTCATTTTTCATTTTACAAGAAATGCGGTTAAGCAAGATCTCAATCTGCTTCGTGTAACTTCCTGAAACTATTAAAAAGAGGAAACATTGAAATTTCTAAAAAACATTTTTTTTTGCATGTATTGAAGGAAGGAATGCATTAAATTCTCTCTACAATACAATACTAAAAGAGTGGGTCAGTTGGACATTTCTTGCAGTGTAGAAACCAGAGAGCGGCCTGGTATGTACATAGCAATTACATCCCAGCACCCTGTGCAGAGTACATAGCTGAAAACACACCGAGAAAGGGTCACTGCCCAGGGGATCGAGGTTTGCCCATTAAAACATCATCAGACAATGCAGTTTATTTAAAGAGACATATGACTCTCCACTGCTTCTGTTTACCCGCCCTCCACTGGAGAGCAAAGATAATACCGTTTTGGAAATCAAAGAGAAAATGGAAACTGTAATTTCCAGTAAGTGAAGTCACCACGGGTCAAAAGTTGCGTGTACGGACGAAGTTGATTTATTTATTTACAGCGTGGACAGAGAGAGGATGAGCTCCTGGGGGTTTAGTCTCTTTATGCTTTATGTCCATCCTGGAAACTATTTTAGTTTCTGGAGTTTATTGCTCCCGATTTAAAAAACGTGGACGGGTTGAATTGCAGGATAGTTGCGTTACTGTAGTAAATATCTCTCTTTGGAATGAGAACTGTCACTTCATATGCTGTCAGACCCATCTATGTCCCTCACCTTCACCCAGATAAATCAATCAACATGGACACCCCCATGGCGCCCCTGAAGGGTCCGTCACCCTGCTGCATGCCCACCCTATCTGGAATATTCAGCTCAGATAGAAGATTTGCTCCCTCTAATTTGTCCTGTCAGTGAATCAGGAGCCTCCCTTCCTTCACTGCTCCGTGTCACCCTTTCTTATAACACGCCGCCTGGCCTGATGCGTGCAGATACTGTCTTTGTTCTTGAGGAGCGCCGGCTGTTTTCGTTGGCGACCATTTGTGTGTGTGTGTTGAATGAATAGCAGGTCTTCTGCAGGGCAACGCCGCAGCGTGCATTAAGAGAACTGAGAGAAAAGAGAAAAAAAAAGAAATGCTCTGTGAGTGGATCAATTAAATGCATCTTTCTTAGATTTAGGCAGCGCTCCAGTTTCCAGTCTCCTGATTTCTCATTTACACGAAGAGCCCATTCAACACAAAACAATGTTGAATGGAACACAGCTGTTTCCTGTTGTGTAATAGGGCTGGGCGATATGGCCAACATCTTCTATCACGATGTATAATTCATTTCATATCTCGATATATATCACAATATAGCATGTTTTCTGGTAATTCAATGAATAAATCTATATGAAATAACCACACGGTAAAGCCTATTTTTATATACTCCTGTGTGTATTAAATACTGAGTATTTTCTAATTTTCTCTATTTTCTTAAGAACTTGATCTCAAAATTAACCTCTTTAAGTGAAATTATATAGAAATAAAGAATAAAATACAGGCCTAGCCTATATCATGATTAATTAAACATAACGTTTTTCATTGATATCATAGATAATAAAATCTACAATAAAATCCACAATGAATAAACATTAGATGCATATACTATATCTATATACAACATATTTCTATACTTCCATCTCAGTTCTTTGACAAAAAAGCAGTTGCAATGTAGCTCTCTAATGCACTTTTAGCTATTTGTATGGGAGAGTTGCACACCCAGTAATAGATGATGATTAGCTTTTGCTTCTTTTGAGTATGAATGCACTTATTTTAAGTCACTTTGGCAACCCTGTCTTCCACAAAATTAAGTTCCCATGCACATAACCAAAATACGTCTGGAGGGGTCACAGTTTTAAACAGTTTTAAAGATGTGATTAACGTTGTAAATGGAAACAAAACAAAACAAAAATGCAACAAAACTACTTTGTTAGGTTCAGGCAGCTTGATTAGGTTTAATAAAAAAATCATGGTTTGGCATAAAATGACTACGACACTGAAACAAAACAAAACAAAAATGCAAGAAATTAATAATTCAGAATGGAATTTAGATGTATGGGAATGTATTTTTAGGAGACAGGGCTGACTTTGGACAAAACAGTCTGTCAAATGAATGTAATGGGGTTTAAAATGCCTCGATTTCTTGCTTGGCAAAATGTATTTTTATCTATAAAAGTCAGCTTCACAGCTTCAGCTTCAGCTCACATATAACTACACACACCCTCATTTATATAACTACACACTTACACAAGAGAAGTGTTAAATCATATATATTTTTGTCGTTTATTTGCTGTAAAGCACATTTCTTTTTGCAGAAATTCTTTATCTCAGAGCTTACCTTATCTTGACCTAACCCCTGTACACATCCCCCTCCCCCACTCAACATCAATCAGATGTGTGAGAGGCATCCTGGTAATTTGTTAACCTTTATCCAGCGACCTCTGCTGACCTCAGGATCACCCTGACAGTGAGACTGGGAGCACTGGACTGGATTTGTTCAGGAAAACAGACAGAAATGAAATATAGTCTATAATGTATTTGCTCTCCAACTTCTAATTTTAATTAACATAGTGAAACAGCATAATTCTGTATTTGCTGGTGTGTTACAAGATACTGTGATCACAAATACACACGTAACTAAATTAATCTAAACATGCAACACTGAAGATTTTTATCATATAAGCAAATATCACCTCATATAAAATTAGACGTTCCCACAATCGGAGCACAATTTGACATTCAGAATCAGTTTCGTGATGAAATTAAAAAACAAAATGTGTTCTTATTATCTTTTTTCAATTACAAGGCGAAGGCAAAGAAAATGCAGTTCATTTCTCTGCTGGATTATTATTCAAGGCACAACGCTGGCTCACTGCTAACTCTGAGAGCAAATGCTCTATGCCGATGCATATTCATATGTTTAACATACAGACATGCATCCCTAATGATGTAGGAGAGAGTAGAATGCAATAAAGCTCATTAATACGTTTTGCCATGCCAGTCAGCCCTCGGCACGACAACGCTGCGTCAAATCGAGCTAATTCAATTCTCCAGTAAAGAACGATGGAGATGTGAGATGAAAACAGAGAGAGACGTTGCAGTGTGTTTACTCTTTCAGTCGGAAAATGTGTAGTTTTTAATTATTATTTCTCCCGGCGAGTTTCTCTTTTATAAAGCTACTCTGAAGATTTTTTGTTAACTCTTCACATGAGACATTTACAATCACCCATTTCCAATTAATCTGGTTTTTACTATTGAGTCAGGGAGAGTAATCCTCCACATTTTTAAATGCCCTAAATTATTTTAAATCCTGTTTTTGAAAAGGCCAAATTTGAAGTGTGTGAATCAAGGTTGAATGTTTGCATGCAGCATTATTTTCAAGATGCCATTGCTATTTAGTATCATGGTTAATCTCATCTGGGATAACATACTTATGGATGCTGGATATATATTTTTGTACAGGGCACCGAATGCATAAAATAAAAATAAATTGCTTGTGAAATGATAGTTCATGTAACAGTCTTCAGTTGACCTTTGGCATTTGAGCACACACCAAATGCACTCAACCATAATACAAGTCAAAAAACTGTAAAATAGGACACAAACCAGCCCTACACAGAAGCTATGAGCTGCCTAGAAACTTCATTTACATTTGGAAAAAACACAGTAAAGTGCTCTTTGCAATAAAAGGAGCCCAACCTAAACACTGGGCTTTGTTTACTAGTCTCCCTGACTTCATAAAAGCTACTTAACAATTACAATTACAATTTCCAGGGTAGTAAAACCTTTAGTAAAATCTCATTCTGAGGAGGCAGGTGTCAAAATTAGGGCTGTCAAATTTCACGTGTTAACATAAATTTGTAATATCTTTAAAGCAATAATGCAACTTGATTTTTAGGTTTAGTTTTTTTAGGCTCAGTTTTAAAGCAAGAGTGAAGATACTGGTATCATATGAAACTAGAAAACCAAAACTAGAAAAGGAATCCATTGGTACCAACCATGTTATACTATCTTATGCTAAATAACGCTCCAAACTTGCGCTACATTTTGGAGAGGAAATGGTCATTTTCAAAGGGGTCCCTTGACCTCTGATCTCAAGATATGTGAATGAAAATGGGTTCTATGGGTACCCACAAGTCTCCCCTTTACAGACATGCCCACTTTATGATAATCACATGCAGTTTGGGGCAAGTCATAGTCAAGTCAGCACACTGACACACTGACAGCTGTTGTTGCCTGTTGGGCTGCAGTTTGCCATGTTATGATTTGAGCATATTTTTTTATGCTAAATGCAGTACCTGTGAGGGTTTCTGGACAATATTTGTCATTGTTTTGTGTTGTTAATTGATATCCAATAATAAATATATGCATACATTTGCATACAGCAGCATATTTGTCCACTCCCATGTTGATAAGAGTATTAAATACTTGACAAATCTCCCTTTAAGGTACATTTTGAACGGATAAAAACTGTGCGATTAATCGTGATTAATCATGGACAATCATACGATTAATCACGATTAAATATTTTAATTGATTGACAGCCCTTGCTAAAATTAGTCCCAATTGTGCGCTAATGAGTATGTGGTAGATCTGGACCTTCCTGCCTGCTCCTCACTCAGTGCCTTATCAGAATAGGATGCTAGTCTTTAAATCACAAGAGTAGTCGGTATACGAGCCCTTCCCACTAAAACCTTCTCTTATCTCTATACGTGCCCTGTCACTTTTGGTTTTAAGATTTAACATGAACCAGCCCCTGGTGTTAGGGGTTAGACAACCAGACATCTCGTCCAGCCGGAGTGGGCAGACATCAGTAATGGCCGAGGACTTTGTTTATAAATTATTAATGATTTTCTCCCCTCCCTGTCATTTTGGACAGGCTGCGAGACGAGCCGATGCCTCTCCTGTTTGCGTGGCAGCGCGCTCCTCAAACAGATTGCAATTTATTCCTCTGCAGTTTGTCCGTCAAGGCTAACTCTGACAACATAATCCCAAACTAATCCGCCATGTTCAGTTTTTCTTGTTGGCTCTCATGCAAACTGCTCTGCCAAATCCCGCTACCTGTCAGCCTGGCCTTGCGATGGGGAGCCCAGACGAGCTGCCAGCCCTGCTGCAGTGGCTCCCGTGGGGGGGAGGAGGGAGGGAGGGGGGGGAGGCATGGTGCCTGGGTAGACTTAACCCCTGCCTCCCTCCCTGTAATCCACTGTAAACAGCCAGAGCCTTAGAAGGGCTAACTGCACTAATCAAGCCCCAAGCTCGCCCAGTCACTATCATACACAGTGCCCTAAGAACTAGAGATTTGAGCAGCTACTGCAGTGTGTGTGCAGGGTATGAGTGTGTGTGTGTGGAGCAGAGGGGCCCATTGACAGCTCCTAATCCCCAAGGAGGGAGAAAGGTGCCAACACGAGGCAAAGATGGGTCCCTACAATGGCCAACTAGAGCCAGAGGAGTTTTCCATGACTTAAAATATTAAAAACTGGAGGAAACCACACCGTTACACCTCCTGACTCTAGATATTTCCATATTTTTAAGTAAAAATATCTCATCAACCCTCTACTTATCCCATGATACCAAATTGGAAGGCAACAATTTGGAGGATAAACAAATATCTTTACAGTAAATTATAGAGTAAACATGCAAAATAGATACTCACACGCCAGAAGGCTGGGTTGAACTCCAGTAATTCTATTTCCCCAAAAGAAAACCAGCCTCTCAATATTCTCTCCCAGCCTTTGGAGAGCCACATTTAAATTTCCCTCACACCCTCTCTCAGTCTCTCTGACAGTGACCCAAAATCCACAGGAAGAACATAAAAGGCCTGACAGTAGTCAAAGGCAGAGGGAGGCGAGCTAAGCCCACTCCCCCCATCAACAAAAACCAAAGTTTCAAGAACTGACTGGACACAAGCAGTAAAACTTTAACCACTGCTTGTTTTTTTTTCCTCCTTCTCTTTCATTGTTCCCAGTAATGAGCAGATTCAGAGGGGTGTGGGGGTCTGAGAGTCAAAAGCCCACTTTGTCAGTGTCCATCAAGAGTTATCAGTGGATTTCTAGGTGATACAGACACAAGTGGCTGTTTTGTGAATTAATAAATGTATTTTTGTGTGTAACAAAGATAAAATGCTACCTATAGATGCCAAAAAATATAGTGACATAGTATATGTCAAAAAAGAAAATGTACCTTAAAGGGAGATTTGTCAAGTATTTAATACTCTTATCAACATGGGAGTGGGCAAATATGCTGCTTTATGCAATTGTATGCATATATTTATTATTGGAAATCAACTAACAACACAACACAATGACAAATATTGTCCAGAAACCCTCACAGGTACTGCATTTAGCATAAAAAAATATGCTCAAATCAACAACATGGCAAACTCAAGCCCAACAGGCAACAACAGCTGTCAGTGTGTCAGTGTGCTGACTTGACTATGACTTGCCCCAAACTGCATGTGATTATCATAAAGTGGGCATATCTGTAAAGGGGAGACTTGTGGGTACCCATAGAACCCTTTTTCATTCACATATCTTGAGGTCAGAGGTCAAGGGACCCCTTTGAAAATGACCATGACAGTTTTTCTTCGCAAAAATTTAGCGTAAGTTTGGACCGTTGGACCGTTGTTATTTAACCTCCTTTGCGACAAGCTAGTATGACATGGTTGGTACCAATGGATTCCTTAGGTTTTCTAGTTTCATATGATGCCAGAATCTTCCCTTGTTAACTTTGACAGGCCTAATGCAAACCTATCTATATGGCCCTCTAAAGAAACTGGGGCATCAACACTGAGGGCCCATAGACACACTGGAAACCTTGAGGCTCCGTGTGGACACACTGACTCCTGTTCTGTGTAACAATGCGGTCGCTTCATCCACTTTCTAACTCCTGAGACTGTGGGAAAGCTCTGGACAAATATGTTTGCCACTTAAGCGCTTCAGATAAAAGTGGCCTTCAAGGGTGGAGCTTAGGAGAGTGTTGAGATGACGGCGAGGGAGCTGGACGGAACTGCGGGGAAAATGCGAACATGACAAGCAGCTGATAAGAGTCCTCCAGCGGGTTAACACCAGAGCTTGTAACTGGGATTGCCCCGAGAAGCCCTCTTAGGGAGGCCTGGCATCTGCACGATAGCACAAGCCCTGGCGCTCACACGAGTGTTGCACACAGCGGGTCCGGAGGGCGGTTTGGACGGAAGCATCCAGCACACCTCTGAAGACGATGTGCGGCAGAAATACCAGATGTTGCACTGGATCTAATGAGTGGATTTGCTTCCTTTCTTCATGCACTGCTGTAACACTATAAACATCTGTTTCCATACAGTATTGCTACAAGCACTTATGAACACTAAATAATCAGGTATGACCGACTTTTCTTAAAAGTTATTTGAATTAATACTAAGTGAATGCTATTTAAATATTATCATGTTTCATTTAACAACAACAAAATGTTATCCGATAGATGCTTCATAACAGTTTTGCCTAGGAAACAAGTGAAAAAAAGTGGCATTCAAAAAAGTCTTGCTTACAATCAACCTGATCTCATGGGAAAGTGTATAAATAGCATGACATTTTAACCTTTTCGATTGTCATTCGTACGCCTCTTTTGCATGTCATTTTTATGCCACGCAACAAAAACTACGGTAACCTCCGCAGTTAGGTTTAGGCAACAAAACCACTTACTTTAGTTTAGGAAAAACATAATGGTTGAGCTTGAAATAAGTATGTAACCTACATAACATCAGCACAAAGTCACAAATGTTACAAACGTCACTAACGTAACTTCAAAATAACTCAATAACTATTTAAGACACAAACACCGGTTTCCCTCCTTCCCGCCATAAGCAGTCTTTCTCAATTTTTATTCCTCATCACTAGCTCTGAGCATAGCATATTGAGGTGAATGTGTTTATATTGCAGTGTGAATGGAGGTCTGTCTCTATGTGTCAGCCCTGTGACAGTCTGGCGACCTGTCCAGGGTGTACCTCGCCTTCGCACAATGTCAGCCGGGATCAGCTCCGCTGTGTCTTCAAGAGAAATAGTGAATATTACTTATATATTCTTGCCGTATGGCTAATATCAAAATGTGGAATATCTTCAGTAAAACATGTGAAAACATTACTCTGACCCGATTTGTGCGTTTGCTCCAGTTATGAGACTTCTATTCCTGGCTGTTGGCAAATCCAGAGAATTCAATAGATATGCAAGCACATTATACCTGTAGATCTTCTGCAGCGTTGTTCCATATCTTATATCCTTCCACCCAATACACCACAGAACAAATGCCACAAGACCAGAAAGGACAAGAAAAAAGCAATAAAAAGTGAGTGATGGCCATTGATATTTCAGGCTGAAGAAATCCCGCGTCAGGAGACTTTGCTTGGCTTTACATAAACAGGGTAATAAATAGATCGATCACACATAGCGAGGGAGATTCATGTCACATTAAGTGACGGGACGTTGAACATAGGCCCGGCTATGTCTCATTACTCAGAGGACGCTTCCCTGGGGGAGGGTGTGTGTGTGTGGTGAAGGTGGTGGAGATAGCAGTTTGCATGTGAGGAGACAGGCACAGTACAGCGGCCAGCTGCTGCTGCAGACACATCACTGCTGTAGGCTGAAAAGCATATCGACAGAGGAATACAGATAAAGCGCAGCCGCATTGACAGGCGTCTGGCACAGCTTATGATGGTCTGTAATCGACACAAATAATGAAATCATATCTCTTAATGTCACAGATTTGAATAATAATTTGAGCAGCCCTCCGACAGATACGTCTAGTGATGAGGTAATACTAGTTATCTCGACATAAAATGTATGGGAGTTTGGACGAAGCCATAGGTTTTTGAAATTTCTTCAGAAGTTTTGATTCCTTTCAGAAAGCAATTTGAGTATCTCTGCATTTGCCAATATATTTTACAATGTGAATCTCGCATAAATCTCTATATAATACACATCTAATACCAATGAGCCAAAAGGCTTTTATTTTCTTGTAGTATAGACCAGTTATCTCTTTGATTCTTCTTGGATTATGGGCTCTAAACACACTTCATTCACAGGTTAAGCAATTTCAGAGGCAAGACAGAAGCAGGATTTCTGATATACTTGGGTTTATTCTCCATTAAACCCAATATTCATTTACAGAGCCGATTGGCTTTCAATTATTTAAACTCTGTCAACAGGGCTTATTGCTGAAGGGGACCTGGTGATCGGCTTCCTCTTTGCTTGCACACCATGTAACAAAAATCCAAACGTGGTTTGCTAAGTGTAGCTTGTGACCTTTGTGGCCTTGTTGGATCTCCACTGGTGTACTGCAGCGCTGGGGATTTCCCATGTGTCGCTGCCCAGCGCTGTAAAGCTGAGTCCTGCTGCTTTAGATAGCAGTTTGATTTACAACGAAGTGAGGTATCGCTAGTGGTCTGCCACAAGCCATCGATGGAAGTGGTCAGAGGCGTGTAAGATAGAGTTTACAGTTCTGAGAAGGACACTGGGGCGTATAAGGTTGTGCACGCAGGTGACATTTCCATCCCGGTCTCATTTAGTCTTGGTCTGCTGGCCTCTTATGAATGGCGATGGCAATCCAAGCATCCGAGTGGGCATTAGCAGGTTGTAAATCCTGGCTCCTCCTGCCTCGTAAATCAAAATCTCCAATGACGCAAGAGGTGCTGCCTCGTCTTGCAGGAGATCTTTATCAACGCAGACATGCACAAGATTAACTCGATGCCTTCGGAGACAGGGTTAAGGACGTTTAATTTTGGGTGTAGTCTGATATGACCCCTATCACACATCGCAGCGCTGGTGTCACATGTTTTCTTTTCCATTCCCTTTAAATCAAAACCTTCAACATGTATGGTTATATCAAGCAGACAATGCTTAGTGTGAAAATAAATGGATGATGGCAAGTTTTCAGACAGGTGAAAAATGAAAGTGACCACATGGCACAATTGGCGGAGGGCTTTCGCATCCACATTTAGACCCCTGGTGACTTCTCACTAACAGCTGCTGTAAAACATGAATTCATCAGATAATCCCTCCAAAGCCCAGCGGTCAAGCCGAGGCATTCTGGGTCTCGAGCGCTCTCATAAATGAAATACCACCTGCACCAGCAATTTCAAACGTGCAACGGAGTAAAGTTATATTTAGGTAAGAACATGAAGGACCTTGATCCCTTAACAAAATAAAAGCTTGACAGCTAAGCTCTTCAACAGAAGTCAATATTGTTGAAGTCGGATGATGTACAACAGGGGTGCTGTGAGGACTACGGCTAAGACAAGCAACTGTCCAGCCTGGTCTCACTCCCACGGCGTCTTGATACCGGCGCACAAGGCACCGTTCAGCGTCTGTATGAGACGCACCGGGCTTTCAGCTAACTCCATTGTAAACACAATATTAGACATTCAGAGCAACAGACGTATTATAAAGAGCGAGAAGTCCACTAGGGGTGGGAGGGACGGGACAAGGGACTTTTACTCAAAAATGTAGTTATTTTTACTGATGACGTTATGTCACATGGCGCTACGCCACTGAATCACATGACGTTATGAGTACAGATTACATTACGTTACAAGCTTACTTATTTGAAGCCAAACCGTGATGTTAAATCTAACCAAGAAGTGTTTTTGCCTAAACCTAATCGCCACCGTTTCACAACATCAATCGTTTCACAATGTTAATCACGTGTTACACAGTTAATGCAACCATTTCACATGTTTTACACCATTAACTGCAACCGTTTCACAACATTAAGCACATGTTACACTGTTAGCCGCAACCGCTTCACGTTAACCACGTGTTACACCGTTAACCGCACCTGTTTCATGATAATCATGCGTTACACCATTATCTGCCACCGTTGACCATGTGTATACACTGTTAACCGCCACATTTCACAACGTTAACCATGTGTTACACCGTTAACCACCACCGTTTCCCAACGGAAACCATGTGTTACACCGTTAACCACCACTGTTTCCCAACGTAAATCATGTGTTACACCGTTAACCACCACCGTTTCCCAACGTTAACCATGTGTTACACCATTAACCGCCATTGTTTCACCACATTAACCATGTGTTACACCTTGAACAGCAAAACATTAACCTTGCGCGAACATTCTGCGTCAAGATACTATGCAAAAGCCAGTCATGCCCAAGTGGCAAAATATGGCTAAGTATGGATGAGATCACATTGAACTGTCAGACAGCAGACAATATCAGAAGGATCAGTCCATCTCACTGCCGTGACTTGACTTTGACAGAGCGCCAATACTCCTGCCATACCACTTGTCTGTTTGGTATGATGGAAATGACGTTATTTAGCAATTTTAGAAACCCCTTAAACCCACACTGAGACTACAGCGATTACATTCTGTGCTGTTAGTTTAGGTGATAAGACTCATGTGTGAAATATGACACAGGAGTACACCCTTTTATTGACTGAATGTTGTATCAATTCTTCAAGCGTGGAGCTACAGTGGCTGTGTGCTCATTTAACACTGCTGTGGCCTTGAGAACAAACCAATTGAGTCAAGTGAGACGTCCCTCTCTGGAATATTGTAATGCGCGAGTATTACCAGGGGCTCTGCAGACATGTTACAAGTGAGCCTCCGGGACACACACTGCATCTCCTCAATTCTCATCCAGAGATTACGGTCAAGTACAGTCAACGCGCTTAGCACTTCATCTTCTCTTGTCCGTGCACAGCTCTCTGCTTCCACGCCGCATGTGTTAAATGCGTGAGTATAAAAGTGTCTGTACGATTCACACTGTATCACCTCCTCCTCCTCCTCCTCCTCTGTGAAGAGCAGTAGGGAGGAGGAGAACTGCTCTAGCACTCACTCCCGTGGGCTCTGCATTTCCTCAAAAAGTGACCTCCGCCAGACTTTGACCAGATTCCTCTCTGTACTTTAAACAAGACTCCCATTACAGCCCTTGTGAGTACAGTAACAGGTTTCCACAGTTTGCCTCGGGCAGTTGCATGGCAGATGTGCGTTTGAACATGCCTTTATGTATATGTCTGTGGAAGAGAGGGGCGAGTGTATGTACGGACGTGCCCCTGTGTATAAATCACTTGACCTAGACTTACTGTTGACCATGGATTTATGCCAGCGTGAGAGGCTCCCGATGACAATGTATCTGCCTTAGCCATAATGGATGGTACACAGAGCGCGCTGTCATCTGGCAAATATGCTCCCCGAATGGATCTCAAGTGGGGCGGCGCTCGGCAGAGGGGCGGCGGGCGACGGGAAGGGGGAGAGATGGATGGTGCTCAGCCCAGGGTGGAGCCATCAGCCACAGGCTCTCCCCCACAGCTTTTTGGAAACTCAAAATATTGCTTGAATTAGACCGGCCATCAGCGCCGCAGTTGGCGAGATGGACGGGCAGACTGATGCCTACTGTGCACTAAGCTCGGGGGGTAGCTTTGTAAAAACAAGAGAGGGAAATCCAATGCGCTGTGTTATTATATGTGAAAATGATGAAGGTCCTCACATGTGGCGAGGACAAAAAAGATGCCGGCAAGGAACCAGTAAGAGAGCCAGAATATGAACCGCTACCCACAGCCGCGCGCTTGGTTGGAAGTCAACCACTTATATCATCTGTTGTTACTTTGATAATGCATAGAATAATAGCATTAGTACCGTTTGACATTGATCAAGAGAAATGAAAGCAGTTTTGTGAGGGATCAAATTGAAACCACATGCTGCTAGAACCTGATACACTGTACGGGATCCAACTGGTCCGAGGAGACAAATCCATGATTCTGCCAGACTATCACAAAGCATAACGTCTTCCAGACAAACTGGAGCTATCAGTGCAGGAAGAGAGCTGAGAACCTTCCACAAACCACCGTGATGAAGTGTCCTATCGCTCGGTTGTCTCCCAAAATCTAGGGCCCCTGCTCCACTTATAGACGGCCGTGAAACACAGGCAAGGCATCTTATCTGTACAGTGTGTGTGTGCGTGTGTTGGTGATGTGTGGAAGTGTTTCTCACATAATTGCATGTCAGTATCTTCAAATTTAGATAGTGTTTTAGTCATGATAATGACACAGTCTGAAACTGTTGGATATGAACACATCCATCAAGTGTCACTTTAATGTGAGAATGATTGAATGTGACCACAGTGATTCAACTCATTTCAACAATGTCAAAGAACAACCAGAAAACACTTTTGGTGACAAGTTGAAGGTTGACATCTTGTTCATCTGCAGGTAAGGCAACTTTCACAACCACAGGGCGCATTAAAGCCACTTTAAAAATCAGTTATACAACAAAGAGCAACGGCAGCTGATATCTATTTCCTTGGTAACGTTAACTGGTAATAACACAAAGAAGATGTGGTAGCCTTATTGACGTGATGCAGTAGATGCATGTATGTATGTATTTATTTATTCATGATTTGAATTGCCTTGACCAAGGATGCTGGGACGGCTGGTGCAGGCAGCAGTATGGTTCATCCCAACTCGTCACATACTGACACTTTGTCAGACCCCTTGGCGTCACTTTTCGGTCGCAATAAACTCTTAGTTATTTTAAGAAAAAACAATACGGTTGAGCTTAAAATTACTACGTTTGTACAGTGAAAATGTGACTTGACATTGTGAACACGGGACATGAACAAACAGATGATTGTAACTTGAAAGGGAAACGTAATGCACGAGACATGAACGGCGGTCTCCAGGATGAAAGCCTTGTGTTTGTTGGATGAAAACTAATATTACTAACAACAGTTAGACAACCGCCTTCCAGAAACATAAACTCCTTTGAACGTTCTACAAGGAATCCTTAACGGAGATCTTTTTCCAAAAGAGGAATTGCAAAAATATTTAACTGTTTCTTTAAGATCAAGTGCTTGGATCAAACTGGAATTACGACTTAATTTGAGTCGTCAGTAGAGACTACAGGAAATGTTGGGAGAGATCAGGGGAAGACACGCAACAAAGGTCCTTGGTTAGACTCAAACTGGGGATGTTCACTACCTTAAATCTTTAGGCCACCAGGGGACTCTGACATTCATTCATTAACTATACTTATGCACATCAGTCAGTTAAATAAAATTAATATGAAAAAGTAAACTTTTAACAACTTGATTTTTGCTTCTTTTCTCCAAAGGAAATGTTTATATCAGGATCAGGCAGTAAAAAAAGTGAAGCCAATGCAGAAGCTCCTTAAACTTGCATTCTTTCTAACAGCCAGCAGGGGGCGACTCCTCTGGTTGCAAAAAGAAGTCTGATTGTATAGAAGTCTATGAGAAAATGAGCCTACTTCTCACTTGATTTATTACCTCAGTAAACATTGTAAACATGAGTTTATGGTCTCAATCACTAGTTTCAAGTCTTCTTCAATACAGCATGATGTTCATTTAGTAAATGATGGTCCCATTTAGAGTCAAATAGATCATGAAGCAGGGGATGCTTTATGGTATGGCTACCTTGTGATTGACAATTCGCTACCACGGCGTTGTTCGGTCTGGGAGTTGTCCGTGTTTTTGTTTGGTCGCCTAAAAATGTCAGCATTTGGTTGTACATAGCTCCACCCTCTTCTATCACTTGTGGTTGCAAGAAACCAAGATGGCGATGGCCAAAATTCTGGACTCAAGGCTTCAAAACCCTAGGGCGACTTCACAGTGGCTATGTCCACTTCTTACATACAGTTTATGATCAGGATGGAGGACGTTACTCATCAGTTCAGAGTCAGACTCATCACTGTCGGTGCAATTTATTAGGACCTGTTGTTGAGTAGCTCCTTAACACAGTGTATTTTGACCTTATTGAGCTCATGGTTGTAATTGTAATCATTCCAGACTTGACATGTTTATCATGAGGAGGAAATTTCGTTTATGTGCGCCTAGATAAACTGTATATGACAAAACTGAAATGATAGATTGACAGATGATGGCGCCTGTAGACTAATAATGTACACGCTGTCTCAGGTCCAGCTGCTTTTAGTCGGTTTACAGAGCGCAACTGGCCCAGCAGCGTGTGAAGTGAACACACTCACACCAGTAAAGGACCCTCATCATTCTGTCACAATGTGTTGCTCGCAAAGTAGGCGAGGATCCCACTACCAAATCCACACAAACACACATCACGTCCACACACAAGCTCGCACACACTCTATAATCCTCTCATCCACCCTTGTCTTTTACACTCCCCCCCTCGCTGCTGGCGACATCGCTTGTGAAGCACGGACGCTCGTAAATTCCCCGCCTTGATTTTGTTAACCTTTACTGTGACCCGGCACTTCTCCGCTTGGCGTTCTAGCACCCACTCAGTCACAGATGAGGCCCTGCTTGCCTCTGCAAGGAGAGGAGCCTTGGCGCTTCTGCAGCTCATCGCTCAGGCTTCTGGCTCTGCAGGACGCTGTGGTCCAACAGTGCCAGCACACCTCCAAATTATGGGCCACTTCTGGACTAAATATCAGATTCAAATCAGGACTTTATGTGCGTCATCATTGCCCTTTATTACGGCTTTTTCAGGAGTACAGAGAATAACTGCTCCTTGGAAAACCAGCAGTTCAGGATTCAATCTTTCTAAAGTATAAGAGGATCCAGTCTGTTAAAGTGCCAGCCAAGACCTTCAACTTTTGTGCTATTAATCATTTTGAAAGAGAGAGTACTTAGTATACTTTTCTCAGTATATTAACCTACAGTATGGAAAAGTCGTGTGAATATGCAAAAAGCATGAATATGGATTATATTTAAGGAACCAAAGGGCGGCTTTCCATGACTTTTTACAACTTAAACACATCAGTATGGGGCAGAGGAAAGCATGGACACACTGATATATGTATAATATAATGTGTTATCGTGATGTTACAGCATACCGTGTTAGCGTTCAGTGAGACAAAAGTACAATGAATACAGTGAGGAAAACACCAGAAAAAGTTGGCTGTTGTTACATCCGTCAGTCCCATTGTCATATTACAAACTGATAAGGTTTTTCCAATGATTGCAAAACAAAAATAGGCAATAAAAAGTAAAAAAATGTTCCAAGAAATCTCTTCTCTCACTCTTCCAGGTAGTGTGGAGGAGTGTTTTGTTGTATGCAAGTTTTAGAGGATAAAACCGTCCATTTCTTTACATGTTAATTAGAATATATAAAGCGCACATATGAGCACTCTAATTTATCTCCGTAATGGTCATTAGACTGAAGGAAAATGTGCGTCTGCATGTGTAATATACACATCTCTCCATGTGTTTAGATGTTCTGTCTCTGGAGGTCAGCTAGGTGGCAATTTGTTTGGAGTGATGCTGATAGGTATGTTGTCTGGTGTGATTTGGTGTCTGTGTGTTGAGAATGACATGGCATGTAATGTGCAATGTATACATATGCAGTCACTATAAAAAGTACATGTGTATATATAGTATCATTTCAACCTTATGATTATGACTTCTGTATCTGTTGTAGTTTGCAGCAAATTGGAGAGAAGCCCAGAAGTCAGACAACTCACATAAAATACTTAAACGACCAATTTGAATTCAAGTGAGGATAAAAAAAAACACCAATTTGTTTTCCCTCAGGAGATATTGGCTCGTGTGTTTGTGGCAATGGAAAAAAAAAATCCCCAGATGAAAGTCATGATCATTTATACACGCTGACAGCGGTATGAATGTGACTGGTGTCGTTGTTTCCTGGCAGAAGAGCTGAAGAGAAACCTTTCATCAAGTCTACTCATCAAAATAAACTCTCTCAAACCAAATGTTGAAGTGATGGAACCGACTGCGACCGTCTGACTCGTATTCAATCACGTGTGAAAATCATTCCAAAATGATTGTTTGTAATGGAAAGTATTCATCTTACTTAGTCAATTTCAAATTCAAATGATGGCCGAGACTTAATACTTCTATTGAGATTTGGCCCTTTTAGATGTTTTAATATTTTGTTGAGTTTTATCTGCTGTCCATGCTTTTATAGAACCTTGTGTTTGCTTTTAGAGATGTTCACTGTTATAAAACAGCATTCGATTTAGGTTATTCTCTTTGTAGATTGGCAGGAAGAAAAACTCAGATCTTTAACATATGTAAAAGAAGCAATACCAGAGTGTGGATATAATCTGTTCTGAGTAAAAGTCATGCATTCAAAACTTTACTTAAGTAAAATTATAGAAGTATTACCATCAAAAGAAGTACTCATTATGAAGAATGGCCCATTTCATAATATTGTGATTATTGCTGTTTAATTAATGTGTAAGCATCACTTAAACGTTGTCTAACTACTGCATACTGTTTGGTAGCTTAAACTATAGCAATTCATCATAATTTATTTCTTGCTATTGGCCGATACTGACTCAAATAGCCGGATTGGGTATCGGTGACAACTAGGTCGATCTATTCAATTATATTATATTAATATTATATTTAAATTTTCAATTTGTTTCTGCATTAAAAATGTTCACACTTGAATTGTAATTCCTATTATTTTTTAAAGTTTTGTTTACCAAGTTGCTGGTGTACGATTTATTATTCTTATAATAAAAAACAATTCAGTAAATTTATATCTAGTATTTATTGATTACGTTTTGTTTTACAAAGTAAAAAAAAAAACAATGTTTTAAGTCAAGCCTGATGTTGCCTTACACATAAAAGAATGATCCAAGTCACTTCCACACAATGAAGGATGGAGTTTATTAATTATCGGCCGATACCCAAAGCCTAGTTATCGCTATCGGTATCGAGACTAAAAAAGTCGGATCGGTGCTTCACTATTAATAATCTTAATGTGCAAATTAACTAGAAACAAAAGCTGTCAAATAAATGTAGTGGAGTATTTGCCTCCAAAATGTAGTGGAGAATAAAGCGACATGAAATGGAATCACTTAAGTAAAGTACGTCAAAATTGTACAAGACAACAGTTGCATAACTCTTGAATTCCATCTGATACGTAACCTATCCGGCGATACTGAGGCCCACTTGTTCCTCTTTTACATTGCTTAGTGCACCATTCACACTATATCCGCTCTGTCACAGTAGGACTTCCAATCCAATTAAAACCTGCTAGGTAGGCATCCGGAAGGGATGACCTCTTTTTGTTGCAGCAATATCAAAGCCACACCTGCTCCGCTCCTCTGACAGTGTAGACGTCGGGTCTGGTGCGGGTGCAGCGGGTGCAGCGGGTGCCGTAGAAAAACAACTTTGTTTGTCGTAGACTTCACTATATGACCACACATGGCCTGTTTCATTCCAGTGATGATGACTTTAAAGAAGACACCAGATTGAGTCTATATATAATTCTGCTCTCTGTCAGCTGGAGGATTTACTTTTGGTTTGTCAACTTCCCAGCGTCATGGCGACGGGGTCATGACCACCCAAACGCCAGTCTGTGCACCGCAAAGCTCCTGGTCAGCTCAGTATGAGGGGGGCTTCCTCTACCTTTTGATGGCCTGTTTTTTATGAGCTTCCCATGGAGGTGTTGCTCTCCCCCACCTCTCGGGGTCAGAGCCCCCTGCCGCGTTGGCCCTTGTGCCTGTTTTTCTGCAGTGCTAATCCACCAGCGTTCGCTTCCCGCTGTGCAACAAGTCAGCGATTTAGTGACTCGGCTGTTTGTGGGGAGGGTTTCAGTCGTCACCGCGGTAATTGGTTCATCCTACCTCCCATCACTCACCTCTTTAGGGTCTTTGATTGGCCAGGTCTTGCCAAGGAGGAGACAGAGCAAGGGATTATGGGATGAGAAAGGCAGTCTGAGTATGGTGACTTCACAGCTGATAGAAAATGGAAAAAAAACTTTTTATTTGTAGCCCCGAGCTCAACAGAGTCAACTGAGTCAACCTTTTTCCAAGTTTTGCTTTGTGGATGTTTGATGCATGATATATTTATGAAGAAGAGGTTGGAATTGAAACAAGATATATAAAAATATTTTCACATGTATTATAAGATTTTAGTTTTTCTGTAACATGAAAATCAATGGATATTAGTCAGGCTGCAGTTAACAATTATTCCCATCATTGCTTCATCTGCAGATTATTTTCTCAATGATTCAATTAATCCGTCACAGCTTCGTGGAGCCCAAGACGATGACACCAGATTGCTCATCTGACCAACAAAACAGTCTGAACAAAACCTAAATTTAGCATGTTTACTGTCACCTCTAGATATTAGTCATCACAGTGTTCATTTCAGTGGCTTCTATTGTTGATCTCATTTGCATTTTTGAGGTTCAGTTGTTATTGAGATTAGTCGTGCTGTTAAAGGTTTAAGTGAATAAAAAGTTGGGGGGTTTATTGAATACCGTATCTTTTTATCAAAAAGGTCTGCAATCCGAAAAAATGGTGACATAAAAGTACAATAAACTACATCTTTTAATTCCCAATTTTAAATGATATTGAGATTAAACCATGCTTAAATCTTCTCATAGTCACCTAAATGATCAGCTGTTGATGTTTTCTTACGGGCTTGTTTACATTGGTGATGTACTGTATGCAAACTAAAATGTTTTTCTTTCAAACTCAATTCTAAATGTGAATATACCTCCGTTTGTTGTGGTCAACAGAATAGCAGAATGGGACTGTAGGGCTTCTGTAGCTACTGTCTCGGTAGATGAACAATCACCATTATCAGCATGTTGTATAAATCTATCAAAATATTAGTAGAAAGGGAGGTGAAGGGATGAAAAAAGGGAAACAAGTCTTAAATCACAGCCTCCATGACAGTCGGAATCACTGGGGTATCTGCACCGCGGCTTTAAATCTGCCAACCAGAGCGAAGAAGAAAAATACCCCTGTAGGACCCGTCTGTCTCTTCCTACGGAGACATTTGCTTTTCTTTCTAGAGCTCCTTTACAACTGATAAGACGTCTGCATTCCTGGTGAGCCCGCGGGTCGGCCCTGCGGGTGACCCCACTTGACAATGTCCAGTCACGAGAGGCTCCAGTGCCCAACACAACCTCTGCAGCTCCACTCATCTCCCTCCCCATCTCCCTCCACCAAACACTCACCCACCCTGAAGAGAGCCCAGAGATAAGGAACAGGAGGCAGGGTGTTCTCTGACTGTACTCCACAACTGGGCCTCTGATAACTGCATTTCTGAAGGTACCTTTGAGTAATGTCGGACACTTTGTGTGGATTAGTTTCTGTGTGCATATGTAAAGAGCTGTAAAAATGGCATCTGAGATGATTCTCTGTGTTTTGTCTGGAAACCTTGATAAGCAAGCTGTAAGTGTTTTTGGAGTCTGTCAAAATACGGATGGATCATCATGTGTAAAACGGATTCAGGGAGAGCAAACATTGTATGTTTGAAGTCCTGAATTCAGTTTCTGGAAAACTGGCATGTGATAGTGTTGGAGTTAGTCGTACCTACAGATAATAGCTTTACCAACTGATGGGAATAACAACATAGATTTATTGATGAGTGGGTGATTACGTGCAAGATCCTTGTATTTATTTATCATGGCAGCATTTTAGTTGCGACCAGTGGAGGAATGTAACTAAGTACATTTACTCAAGTACTGTACTTCAGTACAATTTTGGCATACTTGTACTTTACTTGAGTATTTCCATTTTCTGCTACTTTATACTTTTACTCTACTCTATTTCTATATTCTCTCTATATTGTACTTTTTACTCCACTACATTTATTTGACACTTACATAAAAAAACACACATTCATATATGATATGATGCAGTAGTATACTTCAAATCTACCCAGTAGTACACAAAGTATCTACAATTGTCTCCACATTGAGGAACTACAACATTAAAATGCACTTTCATGTATGTGTTAGTGACATCATATAATATTATATAAGAAATACTGTGAAAGGAGCCATTCTGCATAATGAGTCCTTTTATTCTGCTCATAATACTTCTGCACTTTTACTTAAGAAAGATTTTGAATTCAAGACTTTTATTTGTAATAGAGTATTTTTTAGACTGTGGTATTTCTGTTTTTACTTAAGTAAAGTATCTGAGTACTTCTTCGACCACCGGTTGCTATATTTCAGAGACCACGTGTCAGCTAAACATAAATTTTAATGGATTTTTCTCATTAAAGATCAAGCAATTATATTATATGACACTAGACAAGCAAACCAAGCTTTATTTACATATAATTTCACTAATTATTCACATAGCATCAATTGATGTTTCCCTGTGTATTCAGCTCCTGTCACACATCACAGAGTGAAGACAGTTACTGATAAGTCCAGTCTCCCACAGCAACAAACACGGAATCTGAGGAGTCCTGGTGACAGGTTTTCATCAACCTTTGTCAAGGCTGCCAAAGTATAACACACACCAGGTATGTCTGCAAAAAAAAACTTTCATTGTGAAGTTGTGAAGAGATCATAAAACTCACATTATAGACGAAACATTGGCTTAAACCTGAGTCTAAATACTATTTTATATTTTTGTTGAGTTGTTCTGACTGTTTCCAAGGCTTTGAATCTTTCAGTCATTCATTCTTATTATCCGTGGTCTAATAAATACAGATTATTACTGCAGATATACAGTAAGTCGTATGTTTGGCAGTGAAGATCCATTAACTCTGGTCAAACCAGGGCAACTACGGATTATTTTCTTGATTAATTGATGAGTAGTTTGGTCTACAAAATGTCAGAAAATGGTGAAAAATGTCGATCGGTGTTTCCCAAAGCCCAAGATGACGTCCTCAAATGTCTTGTTTAATTTAATAGTTGACAACTAATCGATTAATCGTTGCAGCTCTCGGTCAAACTATAAGGACATTTAAGTCATTGGTGTGTTTCTCTCATGTAGATTTTAGCCTCACCTCATGGTACATTTCCATCCATTAAGATCACAGCATTATTAAACTAGGAATATGTTTTAATCTCACTTGGTGCTCATGATATTAAAGTAGTGGAGGCGCTGTGTGATTTCATTTATTTGTAGATTTTAGTGAGAGCAGGGAAATGAATTGGAGCTGTGGGAACTGCTATATATATATGTGTGTGTGTGTGTGTGTGTGTGTGTGTGTGTGTGTGT